>WQNJ02000024.1:6712246-6894746 GCA_016584745.2 Phylloscopus trochilus trochilus | reverse complement strand
AGCCCAGATGTGCCCTGCTGGATTTTTTCCTCCTGCTCCATTTCTTTGTTCTCAGGGAAATTCGTGCATTTTCTCAAGTTTAGCCTTCAGTTCTCTGCTCCCCCTCCTCGTCAGGAGTGTGGGGATCGATCGTAAATCAGCTGAGGGAAATACTCAAGTCATTACCAAAGTAGCTGGATTTTCATCCCTGATTAAGGCTTAGATAAATGAGTGCTCCAACTGATATAATTAAGGAGACAGACAGGGGGACAGCTCAGGAAGCATGCAGTAATTCTATTTTTAAGCGTATCTCTGTGCTGATCTATAACAGGGGAAGTAAATAAGTGTCTCATTTAAATTCTGCCGGCACAATTAGAAATATTCATCTCAACATGAGCGATGACGGCTCGTATTGGCGCTTTGCAAAAGCTTTTCCAGCTGACAGAGATCAATGAGCACTGAGGGCTCGGGGGGTGAGACCCAGCCGTGGTTTTTCCATCACCTGGGCTGTGGGGTGTGCTGGGCTTTGGTGGGCACACACCTCCAAGGCAGAAATGTCTTTTCTCCTGGTTTTTACCTCCTGACTCCCCCGGTTCTGGCTCCTCAGAACACTTGCTGGAGCTAAAACCCAACATTATTTTGAGAGCTATAAACAAGAGGAGGAGATGGGTTTGTCAGGAGACTTTTTGCTGGTAAAACACTCTGTGAAATGAACGATAATGAAAGATCAGCACTCGGGAGATTTTGCCACTGCTGCCTTTTATGGAAGTCTATTATTACAATTATTGTGGATTTAGTGTTCCAAGCGTGCACCTGGCACCTCGCAGGCTCATTTTCTCAGGCTGCAGCATCTTCAGGGACCCTCTGGAATGTGCTGAGCCCTTCTATTATGCAAATCAGGAATTCCCAGGTGTGCACATCCCTGCACTCTGTGCTAAGATTGCCCTTCCCCATTTGTGACCCATTAGCTCAGAGCTCAGGATCCTGCCCTTGGGGAGGAGACAGGCAGAGGAGTCAGGTTTATCTGTGCTGCTCAGGGGCAGGGGGCTCCAAGACCCTCTCCTGCATCCCCCATCCCCTCTGAGCCCTTGGGACTTCCCCAAGCCCCACATTCCCAAGGGCTGCTCCTGTGCTTGGCCTTTCCTTTTCCCTCCTCTCACCTCTCCTGGCCCTTTTGCTGCTCTCACAGCTGGAAAAGCCTTTGCAACCCCAGAGCAGCAGCCAAGGACGCTTTTCTGTTTGGCTTTCCATGGGTTTGGGGTGGCTCTTTGGGGGAAGCTGCTGCTTTTCCCCCACCCAAACCCTGGTGAGCCGTCCCTCCCTGCCCCGTTCCTCACCGTATCTGCTGATGGATGTCCGGGACATGCTGGCAGAGGCGGGGATGTTGTAGGAGGAGGTTTGCTTGGGCACCAGAGCCACCACGGAGCGGTCTGACACCTGGGGAGGCAAAGCAGGAGGGTCAGGGGTGTGCACACACCACACAGAGAAGTGACAGCCACAGGCTGGGGTGTCCGAGGCAGAAAAGAGGAGGTTTATTTACAAACTTCAACATTTATAGAATTCCAGCAGTGGATTGGAGGAGGAAAATCTTCCCCTTCAACCACACCGGGCAGCCCAACAGCCCATCAATTCTCTCCTCTTGATGAGAAGAATGCAAACGTGGTTGGATGGTTCCAATAACAAGGAAGTTGATGTAAAATGGTGTCTGACTCCATTGTAAAAGGTAAACACAGCGGGCTGAAATAGAACTTCAGAAAAACTCCTTAAAGAGCCAGAGGAGAGCAGCAAAAACCTCAGAGAACAACAGACCTCAACATTTATAGAATTCCAGCAGTGACCGTGGATTGGAGGAGGAAAACCTTCCTCTCCAACCACACTGGGCAACCCAACAGCCCATCAACAATCTCCTCCTGATGAGGAGAATGCAAACGTGGTTGGATGGTTCCAATAACAAGAAAAGTTGTTTGTGTAAAATCGTGTCTGACTCCGTTGCAAAAGGCAAACACAGAGGGCTGAAATAGAAGTTTAGAAAAACTCCTTAAAGAGCCAGAGGAGAACAGCAAAACCCCAGAGAACACAGGAGCATTCCCTGTGTGCTCTGTGGTCCAGCAGATCCTGGCAGGGGGAGGCCAGGACACCCTCCCAGCCTGGCTGAGCCTGTGCTGGGTCAGGCTGCAGCAGGAGCCTGAAGGGAATGAGGGATAAATCAGCAGAGGTGCTGAAGATGCTTTCGGTCGTTCTGATTTAAGATGATGCCTCACCCAGTAAAAATGAGAATCTCAAGAATTGTTGTGATCCAATTAAAGTAACAATGCAGGGGGAATAAAAAGGGCTGTAATAACGTTATGGGCCATAAAACATTCCTATTAAACCATTTTTTATTTTAGCGATTTTTACGAACTTTAAAAGTTTGATTTACGGCAGAGCGAGTCATAAAGCCATCTTTCAGGGCATTTAATTGTTATCCCTTTACTGCTCCAGAGAAGGAATTAAACACTGGGAAGTCGAACTATAAATGAACATTAGCACTAACAAGGTTTTGTTACAGCAGATTTTAGTAGCCATGTTTAATTTTATCCTCCCTATAAATCTGCTAGTCACTGGAAGTTTTCTAACTTATTCCCCTTAATTAAGGATCTGCAGGTTTCCAGGCAATGGGCCTGAGTGGCTTTTCATTTTGAACTTGTGACCTGTGGTGCAGCACAGCCCGGGAGCAGAGAGTCACCACGTCCTGCCAGGGTTCAGCAGACACTGTTTAGGGGCTTAGCAGAAAAAAATAAAATAAAATAAAATAAAATAAAATAAAATAAAATAAAATAAAATAAAATAAAATAAATAAAAAGCCTCCTCCTGCTGCAGGAATTGCCTTTTGGGGCTAAACCCTGCGTTATGTGCCAGGAGTCTCATGATGGACTCGTGTGAAGGGAGGGGTTTTGCCCCCCAGCAGCTCCAGGGGGCTGTTCCCTGTCTGCAGCAGCCAGGTGAGCTGCACACAAGCACCTGTGCTGCCCCCACGGCTTTGGGCTCCGTCCAGGTGAAAGGTTTCGTGGAAATCCGAGTTCTTGTTACTGCTGGCGATAGTGGAAACAACAGTTACTTGTGTTTCTCGGCACGAAAGTGAGATTTTTCTAAGCACAGCACTCCCAACACCTCCATTGTTTCCTTTGCTGCTCCTGCCTCGCTCCATCCAATTCATTCACTCAGTGGAAGGAGGGATCAGGGCTGGTGTTGTTTTCTCAGGCTGTTCTCAGCTGCCCCTTCAGCTCCGTCTCACCAGGGGGAAACCCGAGCCCGGGGTGCATTTCCACCGGGGCTGTGCTGTGCACACAGAGAGGCACTAAAAACACACAGACACACAGACAGACACACACAGAGACAGAGACACAGACACACACACACACAGACAGAGAGACAGACAGAGAGACACTAAAAACACACAGACACACAGACAGACAGACAGAGACAGACAGAGACACTAAAAACACACAGAGACACAGACAGAGAGACAGACAGACACACAGAGAGACAGACAGACACACAGACACAGAGACAGACAGACACACAGAGACACAGACAGACAGAGACACACACACAGACAGAGAGACAGACAGAAAGACACACAGACACACACAGACACACAGACACACAGACACACAGAGACAGATACACAGAGACAGACACAGAGACAGACACAGAGACAGACACAGAGACAGACAGACAGAGACAGACACACAGACACACAGACACACACAGACACACACAGACACACAGAGACAGATACACAGAGACACAGAGAAACACAGAGACACAGACAGACAGACACACACAGACACACACAGACACACACACACCCCCCCCCCAGACACAGACACACACACAGACACACACACACAGAGACACACAGAGAGACACACACAGACACACAGAGACAGATACACAGACAGACAGAGACACAGACACACACACAGATACACAGACACACACACACAGACACAGACACACAGACACAGACACACACACTCTCTCACACACACACTCTCTCTCACACACTCTCTCTCTCTCACACACACACACACAGGAGCCCTCTCACTCTGTAACTCCCGGGTGCCAGGGCCGCTGTCAGCTCAGCCCCAGCCCTGCCTTGCCTCTGCCGCGCTCCCCCGGGAGCTGCCCGCCCGCTCTACAACTCCATAAATATTCCGATGGCTCTGCAGGCTGGGAACGCGGGGCACGGAACACCTTGAGGTGTTTTCCTAAGCACAACACTCCCAACACCTCCATTGTTTCCTTTGCTGCTCCTGCCTCGCTCCGTCCAATTCATTCAGTCAGTGGAAGGAGCGATCAGGGCTGATATTGTTATAGAACACCTTAAGGACGGGGGAGAACCAGACCCGGGGAGGGAGAGGAGGGAGCCCGGGCCGCGGATTCCAGCTCCGCATCCCCACCGCCCTGCCCTCCTCAGCCTCATTTTCCACCCAAACCTTCCCCTTCTCCTCCTAATGTTTCATTTGCAGCGGTTTCCTGCTCTCCTGGCCTCTCCAGACGGGCAGGGGCTGACAGGTACTCACGCTCCGCTGCCGCTGAGTTAACCCTGCGTGAGCCGCTGTAAATCAGCCGATGGTAAATTCCGTGTTTCATTTCTCCTGAGTGAAACCGCACGGGGTGAGACTCTCCCGCGGAGTTTAATAGCCATGAAACCACAAGGATACGACACAAATGTAATGCGACTCCTGGCCATGTGGAACAGCTCCGGAGAATTTAACAAAGAATTACACTTATTTAAGCTACACATCTATTTTTGTAAATGAGGAAATAAGCGGGAGGTGCACAGTTCTCTCTGTAATTTCATAAAGTGGCTCAAAACTATTCAAAACGTTAATATTGCTCCTTAATTCCAGTTTGGGTTTTGTATGTGAAGGCTTCCCATGAAAAATGCATTTGATCAGTTATTGTATTTTTGTGATTCTAATGCAGGAAACGAAAGCAGCAAAATGCAGCGCCCAGGTGTGGGGCTGGGAAACCCTTGGGCTCGAATCCCCGGCCCCAGGGCACAGGGAGGAGGAGGAGGAGGGTGGTTTGGAGCCCTGGAGCTGCAGGAATGGGGCTGTGGGGAAGGAATCCCGGGAATCAGGAGCAGGGAGCTGAGGACCAGGAGGGTTCTGCCCCCTCCTGCAGCCCCCAGGTGCCAGCACCTGCCCAAGGGACACACCTGGAGCTGCGGGATGGGAACCTGGGCTGAGCATCTCCCAGCACCATCTGCAAAGCCAGGGATCCCCCTGCCCTCAGAGCAGGATAAAGAGAAGGCAGCTCTGAATAAAAGATGGGCAGAGCTCTGCAAAGCAGCTTGCATTTCTCTCCTAGAAATCCAGAGACCACCTTCAGCAGTCCTCTGGAAATGCACATTTATTTTATAATGGCTTGAGCCACACCTGGCTCATGTGTCACACTCCTGCTGAGCAGAGACAGCAGCACTTGGAGCTCCAGTGACTTCACACTCTCTTAAAGCTGGGCCTTCACCCAGGTATTTGTTCACTGTGTACTCCTGGAACAGCTGTATTTTTGATACCTCATAAAAACTTCTACTCCAACAGAAAAAAAAAAAAAAAAAAAAACCAAAAACCCAAAGCGGTAAGAATAATAAAAAAAATCATTATAAAATATTTATATATTGCTGTTAGGTTTTGGCAGAAGCCTCGCCTTGACAAGTGAGAAGGATTTGGCTCCTCTTTAATGACTGAGAGCTCCGCTGGGCTGAGCAGAGCTCGGGCCAGAGCAGCAGGCTCGTGTCACTACCTGGCTGCACCTTGGGCTGCCAACTTCTGCTTTCTTCCAGAGCAAACCTGACATTCAAATGGCAGCAAGAGCTGCAGCATCTTGAGTGCTGCGAGGGGTTTGTTTATTTTGAGGGGAAGCTTTTGGCTCCGGCTCTCCCCCAGGCGCTGGAATGAAAGTGCTGCCTCCCCCAGCAGCCAGCACACATCAGACAGGCGCAGCTTTCACTGGTGACTTCCTCACGGTGACTTTTAAAGATCAAGGCATAATAAAGTCTCGCTGCTTCCCCGCATGTTGGTTAATCCCTTGCAACTGTCAGGTAAAACAGATTTTTAGGAACAATGGAATTAATCTGCGCAGCTCCTCTGACATTTTACGGGTAATCTGTGTTTAAATCCTGCGGGCTGCTTGGGAGAGTTGACCCCGGAGGTGCTTTTTAACATGCACTGTGCATATTGATGGTCCTCTCCTGCCTGGCTCCCTGATTGCAGGCTCCTGTCAGTGCTGGCTCCCATTCAAGTCCCCCAGCGTGAGTCAGGCTGATGGACTGGAGATGCTGGATAAACAGGGAGAGGTGCCAGATTAAATACTGAGCACTTCTGGGGAGGTGCTGATGGACAGCAGTGGGTTACAGCTCCCAATTAACGCACTTAGCCTCTGCTGCAGACAGGCTGGGAGGGAAAGCCTTTGATTCCCTGCAGCCAGAGCTTCCTCAGCCCCCTCCTTACCTCTGTTCCCATCTTCTGCTTTGATTCCCTCTAACCAAACCTTCCTCAGCCCCCTCCTTACCTCTCTGCCCATCTTCTGCTTTGATTCCCTCTAACCAAACCTTCCTCAGCCCCCTCCTTGCCTCTGTTCCCATCTTCTGCTTTGATTCCCTCTAACCAAACCTTCCTCAGCTCCCTCCTTGCCTCTGTTCCCATCTTCTGCTTTGATTCCCTCTAACCAAACCTTCCTCAGCTCCCTCTCTTCCCATCTCCCACACCATAAGGAGCCCTTTCCAACAGACCTTGCCCTATCCAGAAGCTGAAGATGGCAAGAATTTCTTAGGCCTCCTCACCCACCCTGCCTGAGCATCTCCACTGCCAGGCTCCACCTTCCCAGGACTTTGTGCCTCCCCTGCAGCACTCCAGGCTGTCCCAGAGCCCCAGACAAAGCCCTGAGCCCCCCGTGCTGCCCTGCCCGGGCCCCTCACGCCCAGCAGTGCCAGCTCAGCCCCTGCACTGCTCCCTCTGCCTCTCTCCCACGGCTGGCAGGTTTCACTGAGCCAATTTTCAACTCTGCTGCTCCCTCTGAGCCCCGTGTCAAGGCTGCTTTCCCCCCTCATGCTGAAGCACACGGAGCCCTCCTGCTTTATCACACAGACGTGACCTCCCTGCCCCTCTGGGCAGACGAGACGCTTGGGAATTGAGGCTCCTGCTGCTCTCCTCCCCAGCGGGGCTGCTCCCTCACCTGATAGTGCACCAGGGTGTTGAGGCGCTTCCAGTCCCCCTCGATCTTGGTGGTGATGTCCTCGTCCTGCAGCACCACGCGGGCGATGCGGCCCTGCCGCCACTCTGGGGAGAGGGGAGAGGGGAGAGCCTGGCTCAGGGGGGGCCCGAGCTCTGCAAAGCCCGGCAGGAACGGCCCCCCCAGCCCCTCTGATCCTCCCCTCCCAGCGGGCAGGGCAGCTCCTACCCAAATCCATGTCAACGGCTCGGGGTCTCTGGGAGTAGGGGACGTTTTTGTACACGGCGTCCAGGATCTTCTCCTTGACTTGGGTGATGGTGTCACAGTTCAGCACCTTCACGGGGATCTCTGGGCTGTTCTCGTTGTCTGGGTTCACGCAGTTCAGGATCTGCAAGAGAAGAATGACACCACGCTCTGGAGGAGAAGAGCAACCACGTGTCACAAGCACCTCTTCCCCTGAACAGCCCCACCGCAGCCCCAAATGCCCCCGTGCTCCTGCATCCATCCTATTTCCATGGTTACTGCGGCGAGGGGAGCTCTGCGTGTCCCTGTTCACTCGCTGCGGCGAAATGCCCAGAGCACAGGGAGATAAAACCTTCCCCTCGCACACCTGCACTCCCAAACCTGCCAGGGGGGGACACACCCGCCCGGGGCTCCTCAGTGCCCTCAGTGCTCACAGCTCGGGCAGCGCTGACACCTCGGGCAGGGCTCACACTCAGGCAGGGCTCACACTCGGGCAGGGCTCACACTCGGGCAGGGCTCACACTCAGGGCTCACACTCGGGCAGGGCTCACAGCTCGGGCAGGGCTCACACCTCGGGCAGGGCTCACACTCAGGGCTCACACTCAGGCAGGGCTCACACTCGGGCAGTGCTCACACTCAGCGCTCACACTCGGGCAGGGCTCACACTCAGGGCTCACACTCGGGCAGGGCTCACACTCGGGCAGGGCTCACAGCTCGGGCAGGGCTCACACTCGGGCAGGGCTCACACTCAGCGCTCACACTCGGGCCGGGCTCACACTCAGCGCTCACACTCAGCGCTCACACTCAGCGCTCACACTCGGGCAGCGCTCACACAGCGTGCCCATCCCTGCCCCGGGGGCCGGCCGGGCCGAGGGCCAGCGGGAGGTGTCGCTCACCAGGGTCTTGTACTCGATCTGCTGCCGGATGAGTTTGTCCTCGCTCAGGGAGTAGCGCGCCTCTCCCGTGATGGCATCGATGGGGCCCTTCTCCATCTGCTGCTTGATGGCACAGTAGAGCATGAAGAGCGGCTCCCCGGCACACTCCTGCACGGGAGGAGCACAGCACAGCTCAGCCAGGCTGGAGGAGCCTCCCGCCGGGCTCCAGCCCCCTTTGGCACAGGATCCCTCCCAACCAGGAATCGGCCCTCGGAGCACGGCCAAAGCCCCGAGCTCCGCCGCTCCGTGGCTGTGCTGTTTTTGGCAGAGAAAACCCCTCCTGACTCTGTGTGGCTGGAAAAAAAAATGGAACTCGAGATCTCGATCTCACTGCTCGCTCCCCTGGAGCAAATTCAGCCGGGCTTCCAAAGCCACAAATTGAGTTAAAAACTCTGGAAGCCGAAGGCAGGAGACGTGAGAATTTCCCTGAAGTACCAAGGAGGTGTAAGGGAGCCTCCTCTGCGTGGGAATTACTGCGGGAGTCCTGAGGAGACCTGAGCCTTGGGGAAGGCTGTGAGCACGGAGCCAAGTTCCACCTCTCCTTCCTCGCTGCTCCGCCTTTTGGAGCCCGAGGGGAGCGTTTCAGCCCCCGATGCACCCCGGGGAGGGCTGGAGGGTGGGACAGCCGAGAGAGACCCCGCTCCACCCCTCCTTACCTTGAGGAACCTGTGCAGCAGGAAGGCGAACCAGTTGGTCAGCATCTTCTCGGCCACGGACTCGGTCCTGGGGGAGGCAGGAGGGCACAGGCATGACACACGGAGCCCCCAGAGCCACCCCGGGCCAGCAGCACCAGGCCGGCGCTGTCCCCGTCCCTGTCGCGCTGCCAGCTGCCAGCCCGGGCCAGCCCTGCCGGGGCTGGTGACAGTCGGGCTGGTGACAGCCAGCCCGGTGACAGCCAGCCCGGTGACAGCCAGCCTGGTGACACTCAGCGCCTCGCACGTGGCGCAAATTACAGCCTGGCTCAGTAAATCACTGGGATTTACAGCAGCTCCTGGCAATCAGGGACGGCCGAGTGACAATGGCAGGGAAATTGCAGCTTTCTCCCCAGTCCCACCCAGTGTCCTCTCCCCGCATTGTGCCCGAGATTATCTCTAATTTAAATACAATGCCTCCTAATGACAGCTTCGAACGCTGCCTCTGCAGGACCCAGCGGCTTTCCTTAAAGCCCCACAGCCCCTTTTCCTGGGATGGGATGGCTCTGGGGGCCGCGGGGCGCTCATATCGGGGCCCCAGCCCCGTGCAGGGAAGAGCTGCTGTGCGGCAGCCTTGGCCACCCGTGACCGTGTCCCTGGCCACCCGTGACCGTGTCCCTGGCCAGTTGTGACCGTGTCCCTGGCCAGTTGTGACCGTGTCCCTCTGGCCACCCGTGACGCTGTCCCTGGCCAGTTGTGACCGTGTCCCTGGCCACCTGTGACCGTGTCCCTGGCCACCCGTGACCGTGTCCCTCTGGCCACCCGTGACCGTGTCCCTGGCCACCCGTGACCGTGTCCCTCTGGCCACCCGTGACCGTGTCCCTGGCCACCCGTGACCGTGTCCCTCTGGCCACCTGTGACCGTGTCCCTCTGGCCACCCATGACCGTGTCCCTCTGGCCACCTGTGACCAGCTTTCCCAGCCTTCCCCTCATCACCACCAGGCTCTGCTCCAAACCCCAGCAGGCAAAGAGGGACGAAAGCAGCCCCTGCATCCTTTCCTCTGGGGACCGACCCCTCTGCCCTCACCATGACCCAGGTCACCTCCTCCCCGACCTGGAGGCGGTCACATCTCACTCCAGACCCATTTGCCTCATTCTTCCTCTTAAATGAGGGAGGGCCTCCTGCTTTGAATCCCCACAGCATTCCCAAGTGCCTGGAATTACAAGCACACCCCGAAGCAGCGCGGGGCTCGATCCCAAAGCCGAGCAGATCGAGAATGAACAGGAGCCAGAGATTTCAACAGACAAAAACTGACACCAGTGGGCCAGCAGACCTGGGGTCACATCATCCATCATCTCCTAGGATGGCAACATCTGCCAGGGATTGGTGAAAATGTCTGCAGATCCCCGAAGAATTTAAGCCCGAATTGATTAACTGCCTAAAAACTCATCCTACGAATTGACGCACACATCCGTCTCCTGTTGGAAATATTTCAGGCACCCAATTAAAGAGGAGAAGCAGCAGCACCCTTCAAACAGCCCCAGAAAATGCAGAGGCAGTGACACAAGCCACAGAAGAGGTGAAAAACTCAGACAATAATACATTCAGGACTTCGGGGGGAGTATTAATTTAATAAACTACTTTGTTAATAGAATATTAAATGAAGAATTAGCAAGTCTCCCAATTAGCTGCCTCACAGCCCAGGGCCTGGCCTTTCTCCTGCACACTGAGGGCTCTGCTGAGCCCCCCAAAATCTGCTCCAAGCTTTGAGCTGCCCCTCCCAGCGCTGCTCTGTGCCTGTGGATGCTCCAAGATCTGCTCCAAAAATAAAAAAAAATAAACTCCTGGAGGTGACCAGGGCGGAAGAGAATCCCTGGACTGGGAGCAAACCCTTCTCCTGCTGCCCCCAGAAGGAGGGCACAGCAGGATCCAGAGAGGATTTTCCACCGGAGCCTGACGCCAGCGCCAGCCTTGGCTGCTCCGCCGCCTTCCTGAGGCACCGGCAGGAAAACAAACCTAAACAAAGCTGAGAGGAGCTGGAAAATAAATATGTATTTTATTAATTCTCCCTGCTCTATCTAGGTCTCCAAACTGCTGTTGCCAGCAACCAGAGCAGCTGTTTGATTTAATGTCAACTTTTCTGGCTGTCTCCCGCGAGGGGCAGCCGTGGAAGAAAGAGAGAGGGGAAGAAAGAGGGAAGGAGCTGAGTGTCAGTTATCAACTGCTGCCACCAGAGAGCTCAAAACATTTTCAAAATAGTGTTTCACTTCATGGCTGATCACTCCTGGTTAAGTCAGGAGTTCCAGGCTGGGCTGGGGCAGCCGGGCACAGGGCTGGGACAGGTCTCCAGCCCAAGGTTTAGTGGGAGCTGGAGGATCAGGGCAAGGAATAAAGCTTTTAAATGACAAGGAAATAGATTCAGCCCGGATGTAAAGCAGGGAATTTTGTGAGGCTGATGGAACACTGGCCCAAATTGCCCAGATTGTGGAAGATGCCCCATCCCTGGGAAGATCCAGGTTCCCTGTGCAATGGGTGAATCCTGGGGCAGGAGAGACAGCCCAGAGGACAGACAGCTCAGAGGACAGACAGCTCAAAGGACAGACAGCCCAGAGGACAGACAGACAGCCCAGAGGACAGACAGCCCAGAGGACAGACAGCTCAAAGGACAGACAGCCCAGAGGACAGACAGCTCAGAGGACAGACAGCCCAAAGGACAGACAGCCCAAAGGACAGACAGCCCAGAGGACAGACAGCCAAAAGGACAGACAGCCCAAAGGACAGACAGCCCAGAGGACAGACAGACAGCCCAGAGGACAGACAGCCCAGAGGACAGACAGCCCACAGGACAGACAGCCCACAGGACAGACAGCCCAGAGGACAGACAGACAGCCCACAGGACAGACAGCCCAGAGGACAGACAGCCCAAAGGACAGACAGCCCAGAGGACAGACAGACAGCCCAGAGGACAGACAGCCCAGAGGACAGACAGCCCAGAGGACAGACAGCCGAAAGGACAGACAGCCCACAGGACAGACAGCCCACAGGACAGACAGCCCAGAGGACAGACAGCCCAGAGGACAGACAGCCCCTGGCCCTGACTCCCTGCTGGCGGTGCAGGGAGGAGGGGGCACAGCTCTTATCACCATCGCTGTGTTTTTTGGAGCTCCAGCAAAAGCCATTATTGATGGCTGAGGCACGAGACGCCTTCCCAGCCACTCGTCAAACCACGGGGGAAATTAAGGCGGCTTCCTTTGCCGAGATGAGTTATTGCCTCTGCAAACACAGCCAGATTTAAAGCAATTTCCTGTCAAGTATATTCATTGTGGCTGCAGGGACCCCTGAAATTTTCCTGGAGCTGTGAAATCCTCCCCTCTCTCCAGTGCGATGCCAGCACGGCCGAGGGGCAGCACCGGCCAAGGCTCTGCAGGACCCCAAGGGCCTGGGGAGCAGGGGGAGCCTTTTCCTTGTGCCATTGATGTCCCCACATCAGTGCTCAGGTTTGCCCAATTTTCTTGCTGCCGCTTCCCAGCTCTGCCTCGGGTGAGCTGCTCAATCCATCCTGGAGCTCCTGGCCCAGCTGGGGCACACAAACGCTGCTCTCCAGCCAGGCAGGGCCAGAGGATCTGCTCTGAGACCCTGTCCAGCCAGCTGTGAACTCCCAGAGCAGGGCTGAGCCCCTGTGCTGGAGACAGGTGAGGAAATGGATGGGAATCCTCCATGGAGAGCAGCAATTCCAACACCAGCACCCGCAGAGCCCTCAGATCTCAGGATCCCGGCGTGGATTAGCTTGGGAAAGACCTCTGAGAGCACCAAGTCCATTCTGAGACCAACCCCTGCCTTGTCAACGAGAGCAGCCCAGGGCCTGGCCTTTCTCCTGCACACTGAGAGCTCTGCTGAGCCCCCCAAAATCTGCTCCAGGCTTTGAGCTGCCCCTCCCAGCACTGCTCTGTGGCTGCTCAGAGGCTCTGCTCAGAGGCTGCACCACCTCCCTCCCTGGGCAGCCCCTCCCAGCCCTTCCCATGGAGAAATCCCTGCTGCCAGCCCCACCAGCCCCTGCCCGTGCCCTCACCGGCGCAGCAGCAGCTTGGGGTGGTTCTTGTTCTCCAGGTTCTTCTCGATGAGGTCGGAGAGCAGCTGCTTGAGGACGTCGGTGGCGTACTCCAGCCTGCCCTGCAGCCCCGTCATGATCAGCGAGGCCACGTTGCCGCGGTCGCGCATGGAGAAGCTGCGCTGCAGCTCCAGCGTGCGGATGAAGGTCAGCAGGAACACCTTGTTGTTGATCAGCTGGGCAAAGAGCTTCAGGGCCTTCTCCACGCTCTGCTGCCCGTTGCCCTGGACCTGCAGGAGGAGAGCAGGGCCGTCAGCCACGGCACAGGGCAGGGATGAGGGGCGGCAGCACCCTGGGGTCACCCTGCCAGCTCGGGGGTGAATCACAGGAGCAGGGCAGGGTTTGGGTGGGAAGGGACATTAAAAATCAGCTCATCCATGGGCAGGGACACCTCTCACAGGGACACCAGGCTGCTCCAGCCTGGCCTGGGGCACTGCCAGGGATCCAGGGGCAGCCCCAGCTGCTCTGGGCAGCCTGTGCCAGCCTTGCCCACCCTCCCAGGGATTAATTTCTTCCCAATACCCCACCTGACCCTGCCCTCTACCAGTCTGGATCCATTCTCCCTTGTCCTGTCCCTGCACCTCCTGATGAACAGTCCCTTTCCAGCTCTCTTGTCACCCTTTCAGACCCTGCAAGGTGCTGTGAGGTCTCCACACCAATTTCTCTTCTCCAGACTGAACATTTCCAACTCTCCCAGCCTGTTCCAGTCCCCTGAGCAACCTCCTGGCCTCCTCGGGACTTGCTCCAGCAGTTCCCTGCCCCTCTCAGGCTGGGGGCCATCAGAAGTGTGCACAGGATGGTTTAACCCTGGCTGCACCCAGCCCTGGGGCTCTCAGCATCCCTGGCCCTGGTTTCTGCTCCATCCTGAGCTCCATCCTCCCCCTTCACAGCTCCCTGAGTCCTGGCTGGGAGCTGCACCCTGTGCAAAGCAGCAGCTTTGAGCCTGAGGGCCCCAGAAATGACACCCAGTTCTGCTTGTTCTGCACAAAAAAGGGACGCTCCTGTAAGTAAATTAAATACTAATTCAGACTATTGCTTTATTATGGGCCGAGTGTAAAAAATTAATTGAGGCTTTCAGCCAGTTGCGGATTCGAGTAATTCATTACCAGTGAAATGATGAACTGCATGAAGCAACTCTTCACCAAACATTTTGGAGAGTTATGTATTGGTTTTACTAACGTTACATAATTAAGCGACTGTGTAATTGGCAACACATTTATCACTTCTGCAGTTCTGTTTTTCATGAGAAAAAAACAAAAAAAAAGCATTCGCATTTGTTTGCTGGAGCGTCGGCTTCTTTGGCAACTCCAACAGCAAACGTAATGCATGGAGCTGGGAAACTCGGAGCAGGAAGGGGCTGGGAGAGGCTGCTTCTGTCTGAGCAACACCACAGAGACTGCTTGCTGCTGGTGGCCGAGGAAAGGAGCCCAAATTAATGCTCTGGTGCTGGGAAGTGCCTGCCTGGAGAAGGAATCCAGCCCTAGAGCAACCTCCCTGCTACACCCAACCCTGGTCTGTGCGGAGGAAACGGGATTTCAGCATTTACTGGGGCAGTCCCAGCCTCGGAAAAGCTGAGCTGAGCCTCCGGGCATCCCACGTGGAGGGTGGGGATCGCAGCCCCAGGTGTGAGAGGACAGAGCCCCATCCTTTGTTCGGCCCTCTCCCAGGTGAGCAGGGCCCATCTGCCAGGTGCACTGACGGACTCAGTTACTCTGCGCTCCCACTCAAAGCTTTCTATGCATTTATACACATCCCGGTGGGAAAAGCAGGGAGATGGAGGCGCTTGCTGAGAGGCTGGAATGGCTGGGCATTCTCCGTGCCCTCCTGTGGACACGCCAGGGAACAGCAGCAGCGAGCTCCGGGCAGGAGAACATCATCCGGGCAGGAGAACATCATCCGGGCAGCAGAACATCCTCCGGGCAGGAGAACATCATCCGGGCAGGAGAACATCATCCAGGCAGCAGAACATCATCCGGGCAGGAGAACATCATCCGGGCACGGTGCTCCGGGCAGGGTGCTCCGGGCCCTCATCCATCCCCTGTCGCCACGCTTCGTGCCTCCCATGTTTTGGTTTTGGGAAATTCTGTTCCCAGGCACTCTCCTGGTACACAAGGTCACATAGGGTAAACTACCTTGTTTTTGTACGATTCTCCCAGAGGAGGGATTTTCACGTGGTGGTCTCTGGAACTGACCAATGGTTCCCAAAGGTCCCACCTCTAAGGTGGGCACATCTGAAAAAGCACAAAAGTAGCCCGAGAAATAAACCCGGGGTCTCCTTCCTGCAAGGGGACCATGCAGCCTTCCTGAATCACTCCCTGCCTCCATCATTGTGTCCCACAGCGACAATCCCCTGCCCCGCGAGGTGACCTAGGAGGGCTTTAAAGCACACCACACCTGCTCTGCCACTGCCCTAGAGCGATACAAACCCCCCTAAAATAAAAACAAACCGACAGCAGGGAGGAGAAACCGAAAGGAGGAGATAACAACTCCAGGCTGGGAATTAAAACGAAGCCGGGGCTCAGCCTGCTGACCCCGGGGCTCCCAGTGAGGCTCGGTGCGGAGCCACAGAGGCGCTGCAGGGCTCCCCTGGGGGCTGGGGGTCCCTGGGTTACCTCCAGCTCCCGCAGGACGGGGTGGTCCTCGATGCCCGGGAACAGCACCCTCATGGCGTAGGTGCGGTAGTCCAGGTAGGGGATCCCCGAGCGGTCCAGGTCGCTGGTCAGCTCGTTGATGTCCGTCTGCAGCTCGGCAAAAGCTGTTCGGGGGGAGAGGACAGAGCCCCGCTCAGCCCCGGGAGGCTTTGGGATGAAGGTTTTGGGCAGGGCTGGCTGCCCCGCGGGCACGGCAGGGAGGGGCCAGCTCAGGAAAGGATTCCGAGGAGCTCAGGCACCCCCGGAGGCTCCTCTCAGCAGCCGAGGGTGGGAGAGCAGGCGCTGCTCAGAGCAGAGCCTGAGAACAAAGCTGCGCTGATTTGTATGCGGTTCACACCTGTGCACACACCTACAACACCTTCAACGGCTGCACAGAGGAACCGGGATCTGTTTTCATAACTCGGTGCCTCCCCTGCTTCCCTTTCTTCTTGTTTTCCTCCTCTATCAACAATTGCCAAGATAATCAAATCTGATGCAGATCAAATCTGAGCTGCTGCAGGGGTCAGGAAGGGATTTATTCCTCCTCTCCTAACACGGTGTTGTACAGCTGGATGTGTCTCCTCGTGTTCCCTCTCCAAAGTGTGACATGCTGGCTCAGGGAAGCCGCTGTACCCAGCTGGGCTGTGCCAAGCCCAATCTGTGCTTCCTCCTGAATACGTCTCAATTTCTGCCCTGCGCTTCCAAGGCTACCCTTGAAACGAGCTGAACAAATCCAGTGCAGCTCTCTCTCCACTAGGAAATGTGCAGATACCGATTTTACTTTGATTAAGCCCCTTCCCAGGTGGGAGGATGTAGGAAGCAACAGCAGCACCCCCCAAAAATCCACCTTCACCTGCGGTGAGGGGGGCTCAGCTGCCTCCTTGCAAGGGACAGGACTGGTCCATGTGGGAACTCGCAAGCAGAGGCTCTGGATGCTCCAAATAACCCAAAATTTCACAGCAGCAAAGGCTTGAGGAGCATCTGCCTCCCTCCCAACGCTGCTCCTCCTGCTCTGGGCTTAGGCTGGAGGAGGGGCAGGCCCAGCTCTCCAGCCCTCCTGCCTCCTGTTCGGGACCCACGCTGTCCTCTGGGGCTCTGAGCCCCTCCCTGTGCCTTTTGGAAAGCCCCTGACTCCAAAGCCATGGGACAGGGGACACTGAGCGGGGCAGCAGCTCCTGCCAGCCCTGCCAGCCCTGCCGTGTGAGCTGGGCACAGCACCCCAAGGAGCACCCACAGCACCCCAATCAGCACCCACAGCACCCCAATGAGCACCCACAACACCCAATGAGCACCCACAGCACCCCAGTGAGCACCCACAGCACCCCAAGCAGCACCCATCCAGCCCCCCAGTGCAAACCCCAGGGCACTGGGGGAACTGGGGCCGCAGCCCCGCAGCTGCAGCGGGCAGGGAGCTCCCGGCCCCGGCGGTACCGACCCTCCTTGCACTCCAGGGCCACCCGGGACTCCAGGTTGTCCATCTGCATCTGCAGCCTCTTGAGCGTCAGGTCGTTCTCACGGGACTTGCGCTTGTAGGCGATGAGGACGATGATGACGATGATGAGGAGCAGGGAGCCGCCGGCCGCGATGCTGACGATGGCCGGCAGGGTCAGGAGGCTGTCGGACACGATGCTCACCGAGCCGGGGGAGAAGGCGACGCCCCCAACTCGCACCTGCAGGGCACAGCTCAGGTGAGCGGCGGCTCGGGGCGTGTCCCTGAGCAGAGCCGCGGGAGGCACCGAGCCACGGCTGCTTAGGGACAGAAAAGCCCAGCTGCCTTCAAACGCGGAGGGGCCGCTTGTGTGAGCACGCGGAGGCTTCAAGTGATGATAAATGTGCCAGCCCTTCGCTATCTGGGCTTTGCGCTCATTATCTGATGGCTCCATTTGACTTTCATTTTCTAAGCTTTCAACTGCTCTTGGTAAAGCGCGGGCATTAACGAGCCCCTGATGGTTCCACTGACAGGAGAGCAGAGTGGCGGCAGGGACGGGGCAGAGAGGGGAGCAGAGAGCCCCGGGTGAAAGCCGTGCAGCATCCAGGCTGGAGGTAACACCGGGACAGGCTTGTCTTGGATGTGCCCTGGCCACAGATGCCAGCAGCTCTCGCCTCGGGGAGTCACACTGTGAGCATCTGAATACGGTTTGGATGCTGAACTTCGAGGGAAATAAATCACAATTACAATCTCATTTGGGCTCTGCTCAGGCAATTCGGCAGCTGGGGTTTGGGCTGCAGGGGAGCAGAGGGAGCAGCGATGCCCAGAGCAGAGGCAGGCACTGCTGTCCTGGGTGAGGGTGCTGATCCAACCACCCCAGCGCTCAGATGTTCCTGGCTCCTGCTTCGGGAAAAGGCAAAACCTTTCCATGCGCTTGGCAGCTTGGCTCTGTCTCCGTGGGATGATTAAATCCCTCCAGGAGGGAGAACTCTGGGAACGATCTCGACTTCATCCAGAGGAAGGACGGCACCCAGTGCCAAGGGCACCGCCAGAAAGATTTGTTCCTTCTAGAAGGCTCCGAGGGGCGTTTTTCCTTCTAGAAGGGAGTGACTCTGAGGGAGGGGCAAAGGCTCTCCGCGCTAATCCACATCAATGTTCTAAACCTCCAATCAGACACCCATAAAATGGAGAATCCTCCCGGGGACTGTGTAACCCCCACGCGAGTCAGGGAGCTGGGGAAGGAGGGGAAGGAGGGGAAGGGAGGGGAAGGGAGGGGAAGGAGGGGAAGGAGGGGAAGGAGGGGAAGGGAGGGGAAGGGAGGGGAAGGAGGGGAAGGAGGGGAAGGGAGGGGAAGGAGGGGAAGGAGGGGAAGGGAGGGGAAGGAGGGGAAGGGAAGGGAAGGGAAGGGGAGGGTGGGGAGGGGATGCTGGCGGGACAGGCGGCCCCTCACCATCACTTTGTGCTGCCCGGTGAGGGTGGGGGGCTCGCACAGCAGCTGCGTCTCGGACACGGTGACGGCGCAGGGCGTCTCCCCGATCAGCACGGTGTAGTTGAGCTTGGCTCCCCCCGGGGCGGGCGGGCACAGGTTCCTGCCCTGGGGACACAATGGCGACAAAGGTGCAGCGCGCTCCTCCAGCTCCCGGCCCGTGCCAACAACGGGGCTGCGTTCAGGGGACACCAGGGACAACGCCCTGGCCCCGGGGTTTGTGTCCTCCCCGCGGGCTGAGCCTCTCCTTACCTTCAGGATGATGGGAGAGCCCGGCTTCTGCTCCAGCACCCCGGTGGAGCTCAGCATTTCGAAGGTGGGGTTGGGGTAGTAGATGAACTTGGTCTCGTTGTAGACCAGCAGGGACTGGACGTTGTTGAAGATGAAGCCGAACTCGTCCGGCCGCTCCACGGCGTCCAGCCCCGGGCGGTACTCGGCGCTCAGCGGCGGCGCCAGGCAGGCCAGCGCCGTGGCGTTCACCACCTTGCACACCTGGGGGAGGAGGAGGGGCTGTCAGGGGACGCACGCCCTGCCTGCCCCGAGCTGGGCTGTGCCGCTCGGATGGCCGGGCAGCGCCCTGGGTTCCTGCTCAGCTGGGAATATTGAACCCAGGCTTGCTGCTCCGTGACCTCGGAGGTCTTTGCCAGCCTCACTGACTCCATCGGGAATTACAGCTCTGGTTTGGGGTGATTTGCTTCTCCTCCAGCCAGCACGAAGGCACTGGGGTAGAGATGGAGGGTGGGCCCAAAATGAGCCGTGTTTCAGTGGAGCTAAAGGCTCTCACAGCAGCTCTTTCCTCTTTTAATTTATTTTTTTCCCATTTCTTTCCACTTTCCTCTTCTCCAGCTCTGAAAGGGACCCACAGGGAATGCCTGTTCCCTGCTGCAAAGGGGTGATTAGAGGCCATTCCCAAAGGCCAGCGAGGGAAGGGAAGGGATCCTGTGGCACTGGTGGGCAGAGGGAACATGAAGGTCATCTCCTGGGGGGCTGAGGACACCCACAGCTCCTGCAGCCCTCAAAGCAGGGAAACCACTGATTTATGGGGCTCTTGCCTTGTAAAGCAGCAAGAGGCCAACCATTTGGCCTCCCTCCATGAGCGAAAGATTTAATTTCGCTCAATTTCATGTCTTCAGAATTATTTTTGTAGCACTATAACCACAAGTGCTAGCAACAAAATTAGATGTCTTTTTAAAAAGAGCTCAGATGAAAAAAGGTCTTGAGGGGGAGAGAAGGAATAGGAAAAGACCGCTAAGTGATTTGCCCTTTCCCAGATAATACAGACTCAGCCACGAGGATCACTGCATAGGAACAATATATTTCAGTTGGACTTGATCAGAATAATTTCTGATGTCCTGGAGGGACGACTCCTACTTGCAGCACACAGAAGAACCTGGCTTTGGCTGGGGGTTGATCTCAGCTCCTCACTCATGGACTGACAGAGTACAGACAGGGGAGGGAGGTAATTTCACATTTTTGTGTGTCCAACTCCCTCTTCCCAGTGTCCCCAGCTTGGGGGAGTGCAGGAAATGCCCCCAGAGCAGCTTTTTCCATGGCAAACCTGGCAAACCCCCACCCAGGGGCTGCAGGGTGCAGCTCCCAGCCCTCAGCCCCTACTCACGTTGACAAACTCCCTGCCGTTGTGCTTGACGCGGATCCGGGGCTCCTGGATCACGTCCAGGTTGGTGCCGGTGACAGTCAGGGGCGTGTGGCCGCTGTGGGGAGCAGCAGAGGCCTGATCAGGGCCCGGGCTCTGCACAGAGCCTGGGCCCCACAGACCAGGAGCCCGCAGGGTCGGGCTGAGGGGATGAGCACAGCCCAGGGTTTTCAGCGGTGTCCCCGTGGTGTGACGGCAGCAGCCACCCTGCTCCCCACGCTGAGCTTTGATCAACATCAGCTTTCTCCTTTCTCGGGGGCTGCTGGCTTGCTTTGCCAGGAGCCAAGCATTGGAGCCTTTGCTGGGCAGTTGTGCCCTCCTGCAGCCGAGGGGCTGACCCGGGCTGTGCCCCAGGCTCTGGGTGCAGGGCCGCTGTCGCTGCCTGGCTCAGCACAGCTCGGAGCACTGCTGGCTGAACAGCTGGCTGAGCACAGCCCCCCTGCCCACCCCAGGCCTGTGGCAAAGGCAAACCCAGAAAGGCCCAGCCCTGCCCCACTCAGGGCTGTGCATCCCCACAGAGCCCCGTCCATGGCCTGGCTGTGTGCTGAGGAGCCCCAGGGCAGGGCAGAGCCCCGGAGGCGCTGCCAGAGCTGTTACCTGGCAATGCTCCACTCGGGCTCGATGTGCTGCACCCTGGGGTCATCGATGTACTCGAACAGCAAAGTCCTCTCCAGCTGAGCCCTGTCCACGCTGACAGAGACCTGGACAGCCCCCAGGCCGTGGGCTGAGGGCGCTGAGACACAAACGATCTCATTCATGGACCGCCTGCAGGAGGGAAACGGGCAGCGTCAGTGGGCTGTAGGGGCAGGAAACAGCCCTTGCCCTGTCCTGGGGCAGCTCAGGAAAGGGCTGAGCCATCAGCCAGCCCCAGACTGGCACCTGGGAAAGCTCCTGAGGTGGGCAGGAGGGTAGAGAAGGGTAGAGAGCTCTGCACCGAGCCGTGCCCCCCTGGAGCCCCTGCTTGTGCCAGGGCTGCCTCCCCCTGAACCCGCTGCCTTCTGCCGGGCCTGTGGGAACAGATGGCTGCCTGTTCAGTGGGAGGCACGAGCTCAGTGCAGAGCCAAATTCCTCCCCTCCCCAGCCCGGTGCACGCACCCGGCTCCTGTGAGCGGCACAAAGGCGCCGCGCAGCCCCTGCCGGGGACGGGCGGTGGCACCGCCACCGCTGCCTTGGGCTTTGTGTCCCCGTCAGAGCGCGGTGACCTCGGCTCGGCGCCGCCTGCCCGGACACAACAGACCATCTGCTGCCGCCAGGGCCCCGGAGAAGGTCGGGGCAGCGGCGCAGGGAGGCACTGTCAGAGCACAAAGGCGCCGGTGGGTGGAGGGATGGAGAATGGGAATGAGCTCTGAGCATCCAGAACAGAGCCGGGAGGAAGCACACGGCTCCTCGGACACCCCTGGCAGGCCAGTGCTCCTGCACCCGTGCTTGTCCTTCCTGCCCAAACCTGCCCCCAGCTTGCTGGAAAGTCAGTGTTCCTTCGGTGGCTCCTTTAGTTTTGGGTTCTCCCAGGGGAGAGGGCGGGCAGGTCTGCAGCACCTCACTGCCACTCTGGTACTTAAATCAAAACCTGGCACTTCTGGATGGGCAACCTTCACCATCCTCAGCATCCTCAGCATCCTCAGCATCCTCAGCATCCTCAGCATCCTCAGGGGCTTGTGGAGGTGCCTGAGTGGCTGAGGCTCGAGTGCAGCCGTGTCCCTGCTCTGCTCCCAGCACAGCCCTGGGTCTGTGCCTGGCAGGGGGACAATGCCAGCTCCCTCCTGGGATCCTCACACGCTCCCTGCCCTCGCTAAGGAGCACGGACCTTCAGGAGGGCACGGAACAGCAGGGACCACAATGTTCCCAGCTCACACCTCGCCACTTCCACAACCGAGGGGACAGAAACAACCCTGCCACACCTCAACCCGATTGCACTCGAGCCTTTCTGTTGATGCAATAACACACCCACCCCTTCCTGCCCTTCTCTCCCTTTCCCCATCCTCACTTGCTTTTATCACATCCACCTCGGCTCGGTTCAGCCACAAAGGCTTCCTTGTGTGAGGAGTGGGATTCTCCGTGCTGAGCCTCGGAGTGATTCTGTGCAGCCTGAGGGGCTCCCTGCCCCGCTGCTGCCCCCCCTGCCCCGCTGCTGCCCCCCTGCCCCGCTGCTGCCCCCCTGCCCTGCTGCTGCCCCCCTGCCCTGCTGCTGCCCCCCCTGCCCCGCTGCTGCCCCCCCTGCCCTGCTGCTGCCCCCCCTGCCCTACTGCTACCCCCCCTGCCCTGCTGCTGCCCCCCTGCCCCGCTGCTGCCCCCCTGCCCTGCTGCTGCCCCCCCTGCCCTGCTGCTGCCCCCCTGCCCCGCTGCTGCCCCCCCTGCCCTGCTGCTGCCCCCCCTGCCCCGCTGCTGCCCCCCCTGCCCCGCTGCTGCCCCCCTGCCCTGCTGCTGCCCCCCCTGCCCCGCTGCTGCCCCCCCTGCCCTGCTGCTGCCCCCCTGCCCCGCTGCTGCCCCCCCTGCCCTGCTGCTGCCCCCCCTGCCCCGCTGCTGCCCCCCCTGCCCCGCTGCTGCCCCCCCTGCCCCGCTGCTGCCCAGCCCGGACCCCGCCGTGCCTGCCCAGCTCTGCCACGAGCCGGGAGTGATGCAGGGCTGCTGGCAGAGCAGCTCCCGGCTCCCTGTGATCAGCTAATTAGCTTTCTGCGCTATTATTATGTCGTCATGGTGAATCTACCCACTCCTCCGATCAGAGAGGGGAGAATGGGGGGAAGCTGTAATTAGAGGGAATCTCATTAGGAGCTGCTTCATCTCATCAGGCTCCCCCACACCCCTCGGGTACGTTTGGCGTGCGTTGCCTCGGAGCAGCGCGAGGCAAAGCCAAGTGCACAGCCCCACCTCAGGCACGGGGCTGCTCAGCCACTGCTCCTGCCTGCCTGCCCTTCCTGCTGCAGCCACAGCAGCCAAAGCTGCCCCGGGCTCTGCAGCTCGGTCGCTGCCCGAACAGCATCAGCTGTTTGAGGGCTGATACTCCCGGGCTGATCCTGCGCTGCTGCTGCTGGAAACGCTGAGCCCTGTCTCCATCTGAGGGAGAGATTTGGGATCTCTGTTTTGGGTGTGGGAGGAAATATTGATGGCTCGGTTGCACCGCTGAACACCTGAGCTGCACTGGGAGGTCCTGGGGTGCCCTGAGCACCACCCTGGGATGGATCCAGAACAGGCACTGCTGATTGCCCAAAGTGCTCCCACTCCTGCACGCCCACAGCTCCCACATCCACCAACCCCCGGGGCTTTTGGATGAGAAATTCACCTCCAGGGATCTTTGCTTTCCCAGAAACTTCCTCAGTTCCTCCTGGGCAGCCTGAGTGAGGACCTGGGAGCAGAATCCCTTTGGACACCAGGCTGCCACCCAGGCCGTGCCGTGCCAGCAGGGTGGGCAGGGCTGTGTACTGATACACACGGCTGGAAACCACACATCTCTTTTTTAACTAAGCCCCAGGAAAACCCATTAAACCCTGCAAATGTCAACTCTGTGTTTACACTGCTAGGTAAAAAGCAAATTTGCCATCAAAATCCCATCAGAGATTGATGGCTGGGCAAGTTCCTCAGCAGGAGGTGGGAGCAGACCCTCGCCTTGCTCTGCCCTGAGGACCCCAGGCCATTTTTAGGAGGTCGAACACCTGCAACAGCAGCTGCAATAAAAGCAAGGCAGGCCTGTGAAAAGGGAGAGGAGATATTTCTTATAAATGTTCCATTTTCTTCAGAGCAGCCAGGCTGGGGGCAGGTGCTGATGACCAATGTAAGCACATTTCCATCACAGTGGTGTTTCACTGTGATTTTCAGAGCAGCTACCACTGGAGCAGCATTAAAATGAAATCATGAGCAGCGCTGACTCCCATGAATCCCTCCCTTGCCATGCAAGCCTTCATCACAATAAAAGAGAAGAGGTGGTTTCATGCAATAAAAGAGGGAATGGGAGCCTCAGGGGCTCCCAGATGGATTTTTGCACGTTCAGCTCCAGCAGGCCCACGTGGGACGGGAGCAGGAGGGGCTGCAGGAGCCCGTGCTGGTCTCTTACTGGTGGAACTCGCAGGTCTGGTTTCCCAGGAGCACGGACACGCGGCTGCCGGCCCCGAGGTGGTGGCCAGAGATGGTCACCATGGTCCCTCCCGACTCGGGGCCGCGGCTGGGGCTCAGGAAACTCACGGCTGGAGTCTGCAGGAAGGAAAGGACCAGCTCAGTGCTGCTGCTGCTGCAGCCAGGAGCTGCTGTGGCAGGGACAGGGACAGGGACAGCCCTGAGCGCCCAGGGCCAGGCTGGACGGGGCTTGGAGCACCCTGGGACAGCAGAAGGTGTCCCTGCCCACGGCAGGGGTGGCACTGGCTCTTTGAGGGTGCCTGCCAGCCCAAAGCCTCCTGTCATTCTCTGAGCATTGTTTTGGGGGTGGGAAGCTGCACCCAAACGCTGCGGGAGCCCTGGTTTACTGCACAGGGTGAGCTCTCCATCCTGCAAGCTGGGCTTGTTGGCTGGGCCACCAAAAATCCTGCAACACCAAGGGGGGAAAGCCCCAGAAAAAAAAAAAAAAAAACCTCCCCAGCAGCTCCAGGATTGTCTTCTGGAGCTGCACCCCGTGCGTGTGGCACGCTCAGCTCCCGGGGGCCGGCGGAGCCGTGCCCAGCAGGACACTCACCACGAACACGAACTGCTGCGCTGACTTGGCCGTGAACTCGGGCTTGCACTCTCCGATGCACAGGAGCACTGGGCCGGAGCTGATCCCTGGAAGCGCCTGCCCCATTTCACAGACGATCCTGGAAGCAGAAACGCCGCAGGGAAGCTTTGGCAGGAGTGCCAGCAGTGCCCTGCACAGCTCCACGCTGCCTTTATTTCTCCTTTCTCACCCCCCGCCCCCCCCTCTTTAACTTTGATATCTGCCTCTTTGGAAGAAGTTAATTACTGAGTCTATTTTTACCCCATGTAGTAATTTAAAGGGGGAAAAAAAAATCAAAATTAGACATAATTATTACAAGCTGTAAACTCCAGAGCAAAGCAGAGCACTAATGGCAATATATTAGCCAGTAGCAAAGTGAGTGCGAAGTCCTCAGAGTAACAGATGAGTTCATTAAGGGAACAGCTCACACTGCAGACTCCCAGTTAATCAAAACTGGAGAAGCCTGCTGGGGGATGATAGAGACAGCCCTGGAGAGCAGCTTCTGCTGAGGGACGGGGCTGGCTGCCACAAACACTGGCGGTGGTGACAGCAGCTCCTCCCCGTGCTCCTGGCGTGGTCCAGCTCGGCCCCGCGGGCACATCCCGGGGCTGGGAAAGCTGCAGGGCCAGGGGGAGCTGCTGGGGTTAAACCACGGCTGAGCACTGTGGATGAACAGCCCCCAAATCCCAGGGCACGGGGGATGTGTGACACCAGCTGGGGACGGGATCAAGCGGATGCCAGCCGTGCCAGCAGGTCTGGGGGAGGTTTCCAGAGGGGCATCAGCTGGCAGGGCTCTCCAGATGGACCTGGATGCTCCCACGGCAGCGCTGGGAAGAGAAATTCCAGAGCATCCCTGCAGGCACTGGGGAGCTGAGCGGGGGAGGAACCCGCCCCAGCCTGGAAATCTGAGAGTGGGAATAACTCGGGATCGCAGACCCGAGGATGGCAAAATCGCCTCAGGGATGAAAAGCTGCAGGGAGGAGTCACCTGCCTGAGGCAGGAGGTGCAGTTCCCACCGTGAGGATCTGCGGGGATCTGACCCTGGGAGTGGGACCAGAGAAGAGCCAGAGCAGCCTCTGCCTGCCGAGGCTGCAGGGGAGGGAAGCTCTCCCTCCTCTGCCTCTCACACGCGGAGACATAAAAGGCCCCGATTTGAGGAGGCAGCGTTCCAGCTGCCTTCAGCAGCATTAAATTCACTGCAAACAAGAAATAAAATACAACAAAGCCACGGGGACTGAAGGCAAGACGGAGCTGCAGCTGGCGTGCCCAGGTGATGCCGGGGGGCCCGGTGGAATGCCCACAGAGCTGCTCCAGAGCCGAGCGTGCCCCTCCTCGGTGCCGCGCATCAAACGGGGCTGCCTGGAGAGCCTGGAGAGCCGCTGCCTCGGCAGAGCCGGGACTGGGGCGGCTCGGCTCGGAGCCTTCCCCCGCCACGTGCTCCTGGCTCTGCCTTTCGAGGAAACACCGCCCCTGCACAGAGCTCTGCCCGGTGCTCCTTCACCTCTCCCTCCTCCTCCTCCTCCTCCTGCGGACTGGCAGAGGGGGCCGCTCCGAGCTTGGGGCCACGGCAAACAAAGCCTGGGGGGCGATTCAAATCCTTGAGGGCGATTCAAATCCTGGGGGGAGATTCAAATCCTGGGGGGAGATTCAAATCCTTGAGGGCGATTCAAATCCTGGGGGGCGATTCAAAGCCTGGGGAGCGATTCAAATCCTGGGGAGGGATTCGAAGCCTGGGGAGCGATTCAAATCCTGGGGAGCGATTCAAATCCTGGGGGGCGATTCAAATCCTGGGGGGCGATTCGAAGCCTGGGGGGCGATTCAAAGCCTGGGGAGCGATTCAAAGCCTGGGGGGCGATTCAAAGCCTGGGGGGCGATTCAAATCCCGGGGAGTGATTCAAAGCCTGGGGGGCGATTCAAAGCCTGGGGAGCGATTCCCGGCAGCCCAGGGGGGGCCCAGGGAGGGGACGCTCTCTCTGCCCCAAGGAAACACCAAAGGCCCGACTCTGGCAGCGCAGCAGCAGCTGCGGCACAGCCGGGGCAGGCACGGGGGGACGGGGACAGGGACAGGGCTCGAGTGCCCGGCTACACCTGGTCCCGAGCCCCGCTCCGAGCCAAAGGCCCAGCAGGTACCTTGTTACAAAGCGATGCATTCGGCAGAGCTGTAGGGTGCTGATTGCCGGGCTAAGTGGCCCTTTCACCAACATTAACCTAATTGCTGGCTGATAGATTGCGGGGCTGCAGCATATGGCAGAGTCATTACAGCCTCGGAATTCAGTCTGCCCACAGAACCCTTAAGAGGGTCCTTTTATCCGTATTCATCTTTAAAAGGCAGCTCTCATGCTAACGCTTGCTGTTATCTGCCCAGGGTAAATGTTTTAATGATGTTAACAAACTTTGAAAGCTCGAGAGCCGTAATTAGAGTCATGATTATAAAATCAGGGTTTCATACCATCAAAGGGGGATAATTTCATAATCTCCCGTCCTTTATTTGAAAAAAATAAAATATAACAAAGCACTGCTCGGCAGAACAGCCCCAAACTGCTCGCAGTGACGGGGTTTTGGTGCCGCTCCCGCAGCAGCTCCAGGCACCCTCAGCCCCGGCCCTCTGCTCCGGAGGGGTCAGCAGTGCCCCTGCTGCCCCACGGCCGGCGAGAGAAACGCCAGGGATGGACAAAAGCCAAGCGACACCACCGCGGTGCTGGTGACAGACAGGGCCCTGCGCTGAGCGGGAGCCACCAAATGCATTTCCCCGCAGAGCAGAGCTCCTCCGCTCGGCTGCTCCCCGAGCCGGGGCCGATCTGCGCTGCTGGGACCACCCACGGGGCCTTGGCCACACGGGCCTGGTCCCCAGCAGGAGGTGACACAACCCAAGGGAGGACATCACCTCTTCCTCCTGTCCCAGCCAGCACAAACGTCCCCAAACGTCCCCTCAGCACCTCGGCTCAACCAGCACAGCCCGGGGGGCAGGACAGGAGCGGTGTCACCCCCGGGCAGGACAGGAGCGGTGTCACCCTGGGGGACAGGACAGGAGCGGTGTCACCCCCCGGGCATGGCAGGAGCGGTGTCACCCTGGGGGACAGGACAGGAGCGGTGTCACCCCCGGACAGGACAGGAGCGGTGTCACCCCCGGACAGGACAGGAGCGGTGTCACCCCGGGGGACAGGACAGAAGCGGTGTCACCCCCGGGCAGGACAGGAGCGGTGTCACCCCGGGGGACAGGACAGGAGCGGTGTCACCCCCGGGCAGGACAGGAGCGGTGTCACTCCCCGGGCAGGACAGGAGCGGTGTCACCCCTGGGGACACGGAAGCACCGGGTGTCACCCCGCGGCGTTTGCTCGCGCCTCCCCTGTCGCGGGCCCGTTTTCTAATTTGGGGCTGAGTTTTTTCTCAGTGAAACAGCTGAATTGACTCCAGCCGAGCCCCGCTCGGGTGCCGGCGCTGTCACCGCCTAACAAATGTCTGCGCAGCCCGCGGCGCCGCCGGAATCCCGGATGGGCCGGGGAGCGCGGGCTGGGCTGCAGCAGCAGCAGCAGCAGCAAGGTGCTCGTCAGCAAAGGTGCTGAGCCAAGCAGGAACAGAGCATTCCATGGAAGCTGAGAGGGCTGCTGGAGCCCCTGCACGGGGTCCGGCGTGCGGGAATCCCTCCCGGGAATCCCACCGGCACAGCCCTTCCCGCAGCCGCCCGGGCTCTGGGGGAGTTTTTGGCGCTGGTCAGGGAGGGGCTCTGCGGGCTGGGGAGGGGACACTCACTGCTCGGCCACGATGTAATGCTCGGGCAGGGGCGTGCACTGCACCCCGGCCACCTGCACGCCCTGCGCGATCTCCGAGAAGTCCAGGCCCAGGTTCACGCCACGGATGGTCACCCTGGTGCCTCCTTCCGGGGGCCCCGACACCGTCAGGATCTGCAGGGAGACAGAACAGAGGCGGTGAGGTGACACCCCCAGCGCGTCCCTCAGCCCCAGCCCGGGGTTGGAAAGGCTTCTGCTGGGAGCGCTGCAGCCTCTGCTGCCCCTGCTGCCAGACCACCCCGTCACGGCTCCCCTGGGTGTCCTGGAGGAGCCCCAGGATGCTGAAATCCATCCCTGCCCTGCGCCAAGGTCCCCGAGCCGGCAGTGCCACTCCCCAGGAATCCTTGCAGGATGAACGCGGCTCCCCCCTTCCCCACCCAGAGCAGGGTGAGTCACCTTCCAGAAGCAGCCTGGTGCTTGGGGGAACTTTGCCTTTCTGCCTTGGCTGTTCTCTGAATATTAATGTCACATTTTATTAGGGACTTGGCACCTCAAATGACTTAAAAATGTTAAAGGGTGAGGTGTGTGCTTTCAGGCTGCCTGTTTATAGCCTGCCTCGGCCATAATCATCCCTGCTTCCCTGGACTTGCATTAAGGACAATCTCCCCTTCAATTAGGAATATAAATTTCAATAATGCATGGTCACAAAATTTGGAGCCAGGACTCTCAGACAGTTATCCTGAATCTGCCACTGCTCTCTTGTTGCTCTTGGGTGAGTTTCTAATCTTCCCCGTGCTGCAGTTGTTATTAATAAATAAACACAATCCATAATAATGCAATTTAATTAATTTAATGGATAAATCTTGTTTACGCTTCTTTGTTCCACCCTTGTCTTTGGCAAAAAAACTCGAGCTCTTCAGAGCCTTTTCCTTGCTGCTCCCAGAGGGATGGTTGGTTCTTTCTCAGGAGTGAGGAAGGCGGCCAAACAGCAATCCCACCAGGACACCACATCCCAGTGACCTGCCCCACAGCAGCCCTGGTGGGACACCCCTGTCCCCACCACTTCTGTGGCTCCCACTTCCCCAGAGCACCTCCAGAAAGGCACCCAAGATCTCCAAGATGGAATCCCACCAAGATAGAATCCCACCCAACCACATCCAGTTGGTTCTTGAACTTTGCCAGGGTGACTCCATCACCTCCCTGGGCTGCCTGTCCCATCTCCATCATATCCCTGGGCTGCCTGTCCCACCTCCAGCACCTCCCTGGGCTGCCTGTCCCATCTCCATCATATCCCTGGGCTGCCTGTCCCACCTCCAGCACCTCCCTGGGCTGCCTGTCCCATCTCCATCACCTCCCTGGGCTGCCTGTCCCACCTCCAGCACCTCCCTGAGCTGCCTGTCCCAGCTCCATCACCTCCCTGGGCTGCCTGTCCCATCTCCATCACCTCCCTGGGCTGCCTGTCCCACCTCCAGCACCTCCCTGAGCTGCCTGTCCCAGCTCCATCACCTCCCTGGGCTGCCTGTCCCAGCTCCATCACCTCCCTGAGCTGCCTGTCCCAGCTCCAGCACCTCCCTGGGCTGCCTGTCCCAGCTCCAGCACCTCCCTGAGCTGCCTATTCCAGCTCCAGCACATCCCTGGGCTGCCTGCCCCAGCTCCAGCACCTCCCTGGGCTGCCTGTCCCAGCTCCAGCACCTCCCTGGGCTGCCTGTCCCAGCTCCAGCACCTCCCTGGGCTGCCTGTCCCAGCTCCAGCACCTCCCTGGGCTGCCTGTCCCAGCTCCAGCACCTCCCTGGGCTGCCTGTCCCAGCTCCAGCACCTCCCTGGGCTGCCTGTCCCAGCTCCAGCACCTCCCTGGGCTGTCTGTCCCATCTCCATCACCTCCCTGGGCTGCCTGTCCCATCTCCAGCACCTCCCTGAGCTGTCTGTCCCATTTTTGGCCACACGTGCTGAGGTTATTCTGACTCCATGCACCCACCAAAGCCGCCCCCTCCTGCCTCCCCATCCTTTAACCCCCACCTCCCTCTCCCCTCCACCGCCTGGCGGGGTTTTTCATTTATTCCCCAGGCGCTGCCTGCGGCGCTGCCGTTCCCTGTAACTCACACCACGGCCTGTCTCGTACCACTGAGCTCTGGGGAGCTCCACCTGCCCACAAACCCACCACAAACTCGAGCTGGAGCGTGTTACACCGAGTCCTGGGGGCCTGGTGGTGTTCCCATCCCTGCCTGGGAACCACCCGGACCTGGCTGACAGTCACAACTCTCCTTTGCAGCTCCGGGTGACGTGAAAATGCGTTTCCTGGAGCACTTGCTCGTTGTCCCGTCGTTGCTCAAACAAAAAGAAGTCACCGCTTGCCATTTCCCGACCTGAGCAGAAGCGGCGGGGCCAGGCGGCCTCCCCGAACAAAGCCGAGCTGATGCTGTATTTTAAAAATGTCCTGACCTGGAAAATCCCCAATATGGAGCTCCACTCGACCTAGATTTTAGTGGCCACTAATTGAACAGTTTTGAAGTAACTGTGCCATAAAGCAGCCCCAGGGTTAGAACAGATGCATTCAATTAATTACAGCTGGAGAGATTCAGTCAAAATCGCAGAAAGAAGATAAGTCTTAAAGGTCCCCGTGCTCCCAGAGCTGGGGACCCTCTGAGCAGCGTCCCTGGGCTCCTCGCTGGGTGAGGATCAGGCACCTCCAGCACAGCCAGCCCATGCTCTGCCTTAATCCCAGCTGGGCTGTGCTGGGAGCTGCCCGGGCTGCCAGTCCAGATTTCTGATCTGAGACAGACAGGATTAGCAAGAAATATTCCCCAGTTTCAAGAAAATCACTTCACTAGACCGGCTTTTCACTTGGAGCTCTGTGGAGGATGAAAAGGAGCAGCAAAGGGCAGCTGAGAAAGAGCCAGGCCATGACCAGGAACTGGATATTTGCTGTTCAGGAATCTGCACCTCTGCTGCAAGGGTTTTCAGGTTGTTTGCTAAACCGAAGCAGCTTCAAAGTCACAGAGATCTGAGCGGGGTGTGGGAGGCACAATTACTCTCAGCAGGTCACCTCTGCCCACTGCATGAGAGCAGTGCCAGTGCAGCCCCTGGAATCCTGCTGGGGAGGAGTGAGCAGGTGTGCACCTCCAGCAGGTGTGTGTGTGAGGACTGATCAGGTGTGCAGCCTCCAGCAGGTGTGTGTGAGGACTGATCAGGTGTGCAGCCTCCAGCAGGTGTGTGTCACTCATGGGCTGGGCACTCATCAGGTGTGTGTCACTCATGGCATGGGCTGGGCACGGGCAGGAGGGGTGGCAGCAGCTCGGTCACCTTCACACCCTGTCCTTGGTCAGGGGAGGGTTGCAGGTGCTCCAGAGCACTTCCCATATTGCTGCTTCTTACCTGAGATCAAGGTAGGGACCCCCAAGATTGGGATCCAAGGGATCCCTGAGAAGGGGATCCAAGAGATCCCTGAGATTGGGATCCAAGGGATCCCCAAGGCTGGAATTGAGGGAATCCCCGAGGCTGGGATCCAAGAAATCCCCAATGTTGGGACCCAAGGGATCCCCAAGATTGGGACCCAAGGGATCCCCAAGATTGGGACCCAAGGGATCCCCAAGGTTGGGATCCAAGAAATCCCCAAGGTTGAGATCCAAGAAATCCCCAAGGTTGAGATCCAAGGATCCCAAGGATCCAGCAGCCCCAGCCCCGTGCTCAAACCCTTCCCCGCAGCCTGCAGAGGACCCGGCTCCAGCACGGAGGGATGAATGTTCTCACTGTCGCGTCCTTGCTGCTTGAACCCCTCAGCCTTTCTGGCATGGAGCACCATTTCGCCTGCAGAGGAGGTCGGTGAGGAGGCAGCGAGAGCCGCAGCCGGGGCTGCCTGGGAGCTGCTGGGGCTTTCCCTGCCGAGCCCTGCTCCGCAACCCCTCGGCATCTGCTCGGGTGCGGAGCGAGCACCCAATCAATGGCACAGCCCCTGCCCCCTCCACCTCCACCCCCTTTGTGCTCTCCTGCTGCCGCTGGAAGCTCTGGATCCCAGCTGATGAGCCCAGCGGGGAAGCGGCACACGAGCATTGTCATCCCGGCGTGATCCCTCCTCGTCTGTGCCTCGGCTGATGGCACATTCAGAACCTAATTGTTATCTCAGCAGAGCAACTCCATTATTCAGCCTGACACTGTCCCCCCCCTCAGCTGTTTGTTGCACTGATGTTATATTAATGAGGCCTGCAAATAAATGAACAGCAGATCAGAGCGCCGCTCCTTCCCCAGAAAACTGATTTTTATTTATTTATTGCTGAGGCCACGGGCCGGGTGGAAGTTTGAAGCTGCTGAGGGGACATTGCTGGGGAGGGCCGGGCCTCTCATTCAGTGAAAGGAATGCAAATACCCCGCTGCTCATTTACTTTTAGAGCTATTAAGACACGATATCTCTTCTCATGGATGCCCTTGACCTCAGGCTGCTCACAAGCCTGGCCAGATGAAGCAGGAGGAGCTAAACCAGCCCACATTAAAGGCTCCTTACTCTGGGTAATCCAGGCTGCCATGTGAGCTCCAGTACGAGAGCAAACCCTGCTCCCCGGTCCTGTCACAGCCCAAGGGATGGGGGACAAGTCACCAGGGCCAGCCCTGGAGCTGCCAGGGCCAGCTCAGCCCCAGCAGGGCAGGGTGTCCTCCAGCTGTGCAGCTCCAGCTGTGCAGCTCTGCAGCACTGGGCACTGCAAACACCTCCCAAAACCCTGAGAACCCCACAGCAAGGAGAGCTGTCGGGGTCCCTCCACAGCCTCCCTCTGAGAGCTGAGCCACAGACCTGGGGATGGAGTCAAGAAATCTGCAGCAGCAGAGCTCTGCTCTCTCCTCCTTGGACAGAGCCCAAAAGTATTGCTTTCAAGTTGGACAGTGATAAAACACTCGGTGGCAGTGCCCTGCCTGCAGCCAGCTGCCAGAGCCAGCCTGGCACTGCTCACATGCGAGTCACTCGGTGGCTGCAGCACAGCGTTTCTCCCCTTCTCTGCCCAGCTCGAGGAGGGGCAGATAAACAATTCCAAGATTTCTTCGACTTGACAACTCTCTGCATGGTTCACGGGGAAGCAAATCTCAATAGAGGCTGTTCTGCTCCTTGGAGCACAACCTTGTGCAGCAGAAGAGCGCCTGGGCAGGAAAAGTTTGGGTTCTGCCCAGTGGCAGAGCAAGGGGAATATCCAGGGAAGCCCTTAAGGATCATTTTATCTCTTGGCACTTATCTCATTTTCTTTTTTATCAGCTGGGACTTGGAAAAGGGAAAGGACAGGCTTCCAACCCTTTGTAATGCTTTCCCATCCCTGCACAACCAGCCCCAGCACCTCCCAGCAGCTCCACTCTGCCCTGTACAAAACACTGCAGGAGAGAGAAACCTGCACAAGAGAAACCTGCATGAGAGGAACCTGCATGAGAGGAACCTGCATGAGAGGAACCTGCACGAGAGAAGAGAAACCTGCACAAGAGGGAAACCTGCACGAGAAAAACCTGCATGAGAGGAACACCTGCACGAGAGGAACCTGCACGAGAGGAACCTGCAGGACAGGAACACGTGCCCAGCACAGGTATAACACTGCTGGGCAGGAGGCCTGAGGTAGAAATACCAAAACGCCCCCGAGGATGGATGGACCCTCCTCAGCAGCATCGTTCTCCTGTCAGCCCCACCCAGCCCCGAGCCAGCAGCAGCCTCTGTGCTTCCTCCTCTCCCCCACGAAAGGAGGTTGATGCCTCCCTCCCACGGGATCTGAGCCAGTTTAGTTAAACCAGTGTAGAAACTAATTTAATTTAAGAGGGGGCTTGCACACTCACTTGGGTTCTGATTCAGCTGGCAGCCTCTGGGTGCTGAGCAGCCCTGCCACCGGCACTGGTGTGACAGATAACTCTGATCCTACTGCGTTACACTTTCCGCAGTGTGGACACACACCCAGGGCAAGGGAGGCTTTTTTAGGGGGATTTAATTAACTGAAAACCCAAACTTTCCTTCATTCCCACCTGGCAGGAGTGCCACTCCTCACAGCAGCGTTAACAGAGCGAGTGCAGCTTCACGGGTAAGAATGCTCCTGGGACACGTTTCGCATCCCTCAGTGGGCTGAGCAGAAATACCAGCAGCGCCAGCTCCAGACTAATTAACTCCCTGGTTTAATTAGCATTCCCGCAGCAGTCCGTGGCACGGGTGGCAGGGCTGGGCAGTGCCAGCTGCCCGTGGGGCAGTGCCTGCACCCCTGGCCAGCTGCCAGTGGGGTCCCAGAAAGGGCTGTGCTGGAATTCTGGAGGCTGAGAGCTTCAGGCTCTCCGTGCTGACAGGCACTGACCCTCGAGCAGGCACCACGTCTGACCTGAGGCCGTGGGACAGGCTCTGGTACCCCTGCCCAACCCATTGCTTTGTCCCCTCGGGTAGCACCCCAGCTTTCCCCTGTAAATGTTCCAGAGTTAACCCTGCTCGGCAGGGGGCTGAGACCACTGCTGAGAGCAGAAATCACTGCTGGGAGCAGAAATCACTGCTCAGGGCTGAAATCACTGCTGGGAGCAGAAATCACTGCTGAGAGCAGAAATCACTGCCAGAGCTGAAATCACTGCTCAGGGCTGAAATCACTGCCAGAGCTGAAATCACTGCTGGGAGCAGGAATCACTGCTCAGGGCTGAAATCACTGCTGAGAGCAGAAATCACTGCTGGAGCAGAAATCACTGCTCAGGGCTGAAATCACTGCTCAGAGCTGAAATCACTGCTCAAAGCTGAATCACCGGCAGCCCCTGGCTGCTCCTCGCTGGGGCCGCTCGGGGGCCGGAGACCGCCCCAGACCCGTCCCTAGCCAGGTCTCTCTCTCGGGAGGATCGCGGGACTCCCCTGTGTCGGAGCACTGCCCCCGGGGCTCGGGCTCACCTCGGTGATGCGCGGGTTGGAGCACTTGACGTTGTGTCCGGACCAGTGGAGCCAGGCGGAGCCGCAGTGGGGCCGCAGCGTGCAGCGCTCCTCGCCGCCGCACCAGCCGCACTCGAACTTGGGCTCGGCCTTGAGGCACAGCCCGCAGCTCTCCCGCTGCGCCGCGCACTTGTACAGGTGCACTGCGGGGAGAGGGGCGGCCTCAGCGGGGCACGGGCAGCGGGGCAGCGCCCAGGGAACCGCGGGGTGCAGCTGGGATTTGGGGGTTCCCTTGGGGTGCAGATGGGATTTGGGGTTCCCTCATGATACAACTGGGATTGGGGGATTCCCTTGGTGTACAGGTAGTATTGGGGGATTCCCTCAGGACACATCTGGGATTGGGGGACTCCCTTGGGACACATCTGGGATTGGGGGATTCCCTTGGGGTACAGCTGGGATTTGGGGTTCCCTTGGGGTACAGCTGGGATTTGGGGTTCCCTTGGGGAGCAGCTGGGATTTGGGGTTCCCTTGGGGTGCAGCTGGGATTGGGGGGTTCCCTCAAGACACATCTGGGATTGGGGGATTCCCTTGAGGCACAGCTGGGATTGAGGAGATAACCCTGGGGTTCATCTGGGATTGGGGAGCTTCCCTTGGGGTACAGCTGGGATTGGGGGATTCCCTCAGGATACAGCTGGGGTTGGGGAGATTCTCTTGGGGTTCATCTGAGATTGGGGGATTCTCTCAGGACACAACAGGGATTGGGGCATTCCCTCAGGTGGGACTGGGGGATTCCCTCAGGACACATCTGGGATTGGAGGATTCCCTCAGGACACATCCACCCCTGGACTTGCCCCCCACAGCAGGAGCTCAGCTTTGGCTCCCCGAGGTGCAGCTGCCCCTGCACGGGTGGATTCCAAACCCAAGGCTCAGAGAGCAGCCCCAAGGCTGAAGGGAGCTGCTCCCCTGCCCAGGGTGATCCTCGGGGCTCACAGCCCCTCTCCAGCCCCCAGCAGCCCTGACCCAAAGCCAGGTTCTGCAGATTTTACCTTTCAGGTTCTCCGGGTTGTCGATGACGAAGTTCCCGTTCCAAACCACGGCAAAGTCCACTGCCAAGTTGCTGATGTCCATCCCATCGTAGAGGTACTGCAGGGCAAGATCCAGCATGAAATGCTTGGGGAGACAACACTGACAGGCAAAGAAGGGGTTTGAGAGAAACCATCTTTTTTCTTGTCTTAAAAACACCTGCTGGTGCCTGAGACCCAGCTGGGATTTGGGGGTTCCCTCAGGATACAACTGGGGTTGGGGGATTCCCTTGGGTTGCAGCTGGGATTTGGGGTTCCCTTGGGGTGCAGCTGGGATTGGGGGGTTCCCTCAGGACACAACAGGGATTTCACATTTTCACATTTCATCTCCAGGGTTCTGCTTTGAGTCCCTTCTCCTCACCAGGAAGAGATAATTAAATCAGATCTAGTTCTTGTGAGAGGTAACAGATTAATTACTCCGCTCCCAGTGGTTGCTCTCATCACTCAGCCTCTGGCTGCCCAACACAGCCTCTCCAGGTGAGCAGGCTGGGGCTGCTGCCTGCAGGCTGCTCCTTGCCCAGTTTGTGACTGGGAGCTCCAGAATGCCACTGCAGAGCTTTGCAGGCAGCACAGGGAGCAGCTGAGCAAGGGTAGATGGGCAGAGCCCCAGGCAGTGTCCCAGCCTGCTCCAGGACAGCACTGCCTGAATCATTCCCCTCCTGCTGCACATCCTGGCTGGCTGAGGCTGGGTGCTTCAGCTGGATTCCCAGCAAGGCTGAGATTCCCATGATCACACCCAGGCCTCACTCTGCTGCTCTCTGTAGGTCAGCCAAGAGCTGCTGAAAAGGTGAGTGAGCATCACCATCCTCTGGGGTGAGGGGATGGTGATGAAAGCAGGGCAGACTGCTCTGCTGTCCCTGGGCAGGAGCTGGGCACTTTTAACTCACGTTTGACTGTGCTGCTTCACCCTGCCTGGCTTTTACTGAGCTGGTGTGGAACAAGGAGCTGTGAGCCCAGAACGGCCCTCACATCCTCCCCCTACCGCTTCCCAGCAGCCCAACAGCAACAAAAGTGCTTCTCTAATGCTTATAAATCACTGTGGATAGGAGAAGTGCTATGTACTATTAATACATTCATTATCCACCAGGCTGCGAGGCCCGAAGACGGCCAGCAGTGTATAAATACCCAGCAAAACTTTTAAAAATTCACAACTTCATTAACAATTTAAGGCCATCTGCGCTGAATATTCGAGTGGACCCTGTTTTGCTGCCTAAACCAAACCGACTGTGCCCTGTGTTTGCCCAGGGCCCTTTCCCAGCACACAGTGAGCAGGGGAAGGGCCACGCTTGTCCCTGCCTGTCCCCCCCAGCTGTGAGGGGACACAGGACACCCAGGTGTGGGCTGCGGGCTGGGCTGGAGGTACCTGTGCTTGCCATTTGTGTTTTGGCAGCCCCAGGTGTCCACCAGGGTGACCTCGGGGTGCCCTGGGGAGCCTGAGCCCTGTCCCGTGGAGGGGATTATCCTGCCCTGCTCCTGGGGCAGCATCACCCCGGTGATTCCCCTGTCCCCTCCGGTGATTCTCCTTTTCCTGCTGGTGATTCCTCTCTCCCTTCTCCCGGCCGGTGATTCCCCTCTCCCCAGGCAGCTTCTCTCTTCCCTCCGGTGATTTCCCTCTCCCGACCGGTTATTCCCCTCTCCCCTCTCCCGGCCGGTGATTCCCCTCTCCCGGCCGGTGATTCCCCTTTTTCCTGGCGGTGATTCCCCTCTCCCCTCTCCCGGCCGGTGATTCTCCTCTCCCGGTGATTCCCCTTTTTCCAGGCGGTGATTCCCCAACCCCCGCCGGTGATTCCCCTCTCCCCTGGCAGTTTCCCTCTCCCCCTCCTTCCCCGCTCTCCAGCGCTGCTCTATTCATCCAGCCACCGTGACCTGGGATTTGACAGCTCCCCGATAAGGGCTCCGTGACTCTCCTTATCTCCCGGCGCGTGCATTAGCCTGCTGAACACCTCCCGAATCCCCTGCTCCTCCTCCCCTTCCCCCGGCTGCCCCCGCAGCGCAGCCAGGGCGCTCCAGATGATGCGAATCCCCCCCGAAGCCCCGGCGGGCTCTCTCTCCCACCCGGGGCTGAGGATGGGGGATTTTCCAGCCTCCCCGCGGCCGCCGTGCCCCGAGCTGGCTCTCACCGAGCTGTTCTGGCACTGCACGCTGGAGCTGTTGAAGCGCAGGGCGGGCACCCTGTGGACGATGCCCTGGATGCTGAGCACGCACTCGTAGCCCCTCTGGCCCGACTGCGGCTGCGGCAGGTTCCTGGCCTTCAGCGTGATGGGCTTCACCTCTCCCACCGGGATCAGGATCTCCTCCGTGGGGAAGAGCTGGGGGCAGTCCTGGGAGGCGAGGAGAGAAGGTGGGAGGTTATGGGTGGGGTGTGCTGGTGGGGCGTTAGGATTTTAGCTTTTGTTTTTCCATCCTGTAATTTTTTTTTGTCATTTTTTCCCATCCTTTTGTTCGTAATCCTGTAATTCTTTAGAGCATAACTCTGAACTCCACGCACAGTGTCAGCTGCTGTTCTCCCAGTTTGCTCAGACACAACAATTCCTCTCCAGGCCTGGGAGTTGGGGGCAGCAAGCTTGGGGTAAATGAGTTCATTACCTGGAGCTGTAATTGGAAGATGCCCAGCTCTGCCAGCTGGGCAGGCAAAGCATCCGACCTGCACTGCCCCTTCCATCTCCAAACCCCACAATGGTCTGGGTGGGAAGGAACCTTAAAATCCATCCCTGGAAGCATCCGAGGCCAGGCTGGAGCAATCTGGGATGGTGGAAGGTGTCCCTTGCCCACAGCATGGCGTGGAATGAGGGGATTTTTAAGATCCCTTCCAACCCAAACCATCTGTGATTGTGTGAAAAACACCATGGCACAGCAGAACAGGTCTCCAGTTCACCCAAGCACAAACCAATGTCAAAATGAAACCCTGAGACAGACCACAAAAAATGAGTTATCAGCTCTGGTAGCTGAATGACATCCCCCCCGTGAGATCCCAGCATCCCAAACATTATCTCTGCACAACACACCGGGAAATACAATTTCCCTTCAATCTCTACACCAGGAGCCGCAGCACGCTGAGACAAAGGCCCTGGCCATCAGCTGTATTTACATTCTGCTCAGCTCTCGTTTGCTTTGATCTAATGGAACAAGGTACCTAAGCACCTGTGAGCACCTGACACCGAATGATTAATCCCAAGCTAAGGCAGGAGTTTGGAACAAACACGTCTCCCTTCCCTCTGCCAAATCCCGGACTGGCATCCCAAGCCCTTTGCCCCGGCCTGGGATGAAAGGAAATCGGGCTGGTGGCAGTGCCAGGGCTGCCATCCCGCCCAGGACCCCCCTAGGACAGCGGGATTTTGGGGGAAAATCCCCTCCCCAGGCCAGGGCCCCCCTGCAGCTCCCAGCCAGGCCCAGGGGAAGTTGTTTCACCGCTGGCTCAAGCGAGCTGTAAATGGAAAACAGATGCTCGCCCGGTCTGGAGGAGCCGCTGACTTCAACTGCAGCCTCATAAACCCTTTTAGTGGCACTTTTCCCTATATATATTTTATTTTACTCCTAACAGGGACTTTCACGGATTAACAGCCAAGAGTGACTTCAAACTCCATCAGCTGCGCTGGGGAGGGAAGGGAAGCCCTTTGCTGCAGTGGGGTGGGTTCACAGCCTGCAGGGGAACGGCATCCCCTGCTCCCCACCGACCCTGGGGCCGTGCATCCATCCACCCCCAGCAAACCCCCTGGATCCACAGCATTGCCCATCCAGCTCTCCCAAGCACAGCCCTTCCTCTCCTGAAGCCCCACACGCCTGTGCCACCTTCCACTCGACACCTGCCTGCGTTTGAGGTTCTGCATTTCATCCCCAAGCCCCGTGGAACACCAGGAGCAGGCGGTGCCTCTGCCCCGGAGAGGTGCCCAGCCCGTGGGTTGGAAGGAAAAGCAACCTGGAGCTGCAGAATCCTCTACCCCATTATGGCTGAAAACAAACAAACAAAAAAATCCCTCTCCACTTGCATCACCAGTGGGAGAACTTCAGTGCACGGGCCTGAAAATCATGAATATGTTATGGACCATTATCCCTCCTGGCCAGCTCCGTCCGTGAGGCGACTGCTGAGGAAAGGCTCCCTCCTCCCCAGGCACGGGAGGGACTCCCCTTCCCACAGCTGCTCTCTGGTGCTGAAAACGCTGGCAGCAGAATTTGTTCTGCCATCATTAGAGACGAATGGGACAAAATAGATTATTTTTATTTTTTTTTCCATTCCTTTGGTTCCAGTGGAAGGAAAATGTCACTTTGGGGCTGTGGGGAGGGCAGCCCTCGGTGCTGGCTGACAGCTGCAGTGATCACGCTAATAAGGAACCCACATTTGGGGATGGAGAGATCCGTAGGAAGATGCCAGACCCAGGAAATCCCGGGCTGCTGCTGGGGAGCCGCACTGCTGCGGGCAGCCCCTGCTGGGCTCCTCAGCTGAGCGAGCAGAGCTGCGGAAGCTGCTGGGGCTGGGCTCGCCTCAGCTCAGACCCTGCACGTCCTGTGGAGCCCCTGTGAGCCATTTCCAGCCTCCGTGCTCGGCTGTCAGGGCTTTTCTTTATCCAGTTTGGGCTTTTTTTAATTGCTGCTGCGATGATGTGCACCCACGGCCCTGCACAGCCATGTCCCTTCACCCCATATCCCTGAAAACCCATGTTCCTGCACTCCAAATCCCTGAAAACCTACATCCCTGCACCCCAAATCCCTGAAAACCCATGTTCCTGCACCCCATATCCCTGAAAACCCATATCCCTGCACTCCAAATCCCTGAAAACCCATATCCCTGCACCCCATATCCCTGAAAACCCATGTCCCTGCACCCCAAATCCCTGAAAACCCACATCCCTGCACCCCAAATCCCTGAAAACCCATATCCCTGCACCCCATATCCCTGAAAACCCGTATCCCTGCACACCAAATCCCTGAAAACCCATGTTCCTGCACCCCATATCCCTGAAAACCCATGTCCCTGCACCCCAAATCCCTGAAAACCCATGTTCCTGCACCCCATATCCCTGAAAACCCATGTCCCTGCACCCCATATCCCTGAAAACACATATCCCTGCACCCCATATCCCTGAAAACCCATGTCCCTGCACCCCATATCCCTGAAAACCCATGTCCCTGCACCCCAAATCCCTGAAAACCCATGTCCCTGCACCCCATATCCCTGAAAACCCATGTTCCTGCAGCCCCAAACGTCTGCACACTCCAAGCCCTGCACAGCCCCATCCCTGCACGCACAGCCCTTCCTTCCCTCAGCCCCTGCCTGGGGGTTTGGGCTCTCCCGGGGGTGCTGCTGCTCCCTGACGAGCTGGGAAGGGCTCGGCTCTGGGCTCCCCGCTTTGCCAGGCTCAGCCTGCGTGCCCCCGTCCCGCCTCTCCTCCCCAGAAAACCAGCCCAGAAAGGCCCAGAGAACAGCGAGCAGAGGAGAGCAGGCGGAACACACAACTCGCTCCCCTAATCAGTTTACTTTGTTTTTTAATTCATGAGAGGTAAATCCTGCAGCGAGATAGAAAGGCCATTATTGCCTCCTCTCGCTAAACAAACAGGCAGAATCCTCTCATTATCCCCCTTGACTTCCCCGCGCCAGAATAAACACGGATCAGATCTGCGGGAGGAAGACAAGGCTCCGCTGCCTGAGTGGCACAGACTCTCGGGGAATATTCCGCCTGTGAAGTATCAGCGCAGACAATTTACAAAGACATTTTATGCTTCTCCAACACTTTTTTAGCCTCAAAGACTGCAAGGTCTATAAATACCTTAAAGACCCGCGTTCTGCAGCTGTCTCTGGAGCAGAACAGAGCACCCATGGTTATTATTTGTGTTTAACCGAGCAGTTTTAGTAGGTCAAACCTCCTTGCTCTTATTTGGAAAAAAAAAAAAAAATTGCCTAGAAATGGCAGGCAATTCTTCTGACTACGGGATTTAGCCCAAATGGCAGAAAATAGACTGTTTTCGTACTTTTCATCTTCAAAAAACACCCCCCGCAAACTCTCCACAAACGTTAACTCGCTGCACGTTATTTTAAAGTTACAAACATAACCCAATCTGGCACGTGAATGTAAAGCCGCGGTTCGCAGCCGTGTTCCCAATGATATAAATTACAGCCCCTGTCACTCATGGAAACGCATTATCCTTCATTTCTGCCGCTGGAGAGGAGAGCAGCCCCTGTTCCTTGGAAACCAGAGATGAAAGAAAGGCAGCTGGAGCCGAGCCTGGCCAATCCCTTCCCCACACCGGGAGCCCCGAGCTGCGGGCACGGGCGGTAACCGGGCTCCTCTCCATTCATTTGGGAAGATTTGGGGGGCATTTACAGCCTCGGAGGGCACCTTTCCCTCCCGTAAAGAACCCTTTGTGTGCCAGAGGTGAGGGCAGCAGCAATTCCCCGGCACGGGGGCGGGTTGGAGGCAGGAACATCTCCCCCTGCTCCCTGCAGCTCCTCCCCGCCTGCCTCCTTCCCTCCCCAACACCAACCATCGGCTGAGAAAAGCGTGGCCACAGCTCAGAGCCCAGGGAATTCCGCTGAAACCGAGCTTTTTGTTCCTATTTCAGGCAGAGCCGTCTCCCCGAAGTCAGGTGCGAGCCAGCAAAGTCATTGGCTGCCTTTGGTGGCCTGAGACGCGGCTCTGAGTCACCTCCCGCACATCCCCAGCTCTCCCGGGCTGGGGATTGTCGGGACAGGCTGAGGACGGGCTGACTCGGTGCTGTTCCCTTCAAGGCACATCAAGCAGCACTCAGCAGCCAAGGGCACGGCCGGGGGCAAGGGCGTCGCCATCAAATCGGTGGGAATTCAAAGGCGTCGCAAGGGCGCGGAAATCCCCGAATCTGAAACTCTTCTGTGCCCGGATCAGCGTCCCTCCGCTGGGAGCGGCCTTATCAGCACACGCTGGACATCAAAGAGGGACGCGCTCCCACAGCCCGGGGAGCTAAGAGGATTGATTTGCTTCCAGCAAATCACCTTTTGGTGATTTTGACACCCCACCTCCTCTGGGACGGGGTGCAAGGATGTTTGTGCATCCTCATCCCTCCTCGTCTGGATGTTTCGGACATTTAGAGAGAGACACATCATAAACCGTGACACACACAGAAACCAAACCACCTCAAAGCACCTCGGACACAACAGAACGGTGACATTGGCTTGACCTGAGTTCTGTGCAGTGGGACAATCAGAGCTCCACAGCCACGAGAATCTCCTGGAGAAATCCTGGTTTAGTGGAGCAAGGTCTGAGCAGGCACCTTCTGCTGACAGTAAAGATGGACCAGGAAAAGGATGGGGAAATTATTGCTGCTCTAATTATTAACTCCTAAAGAGCTGGCTGTGTGGAAATGGACACCTCAGAGGAGCTGGGATCCCCCATCTCAGAAATGCCCCTGAGAGGGAGGATATCAGGGGCAGCCAGCTCTGTCCTGCGGGATCCCTCTGCTGTAAGGGCTGTGAAAGGCTCTGTGCTCACTGACCACAGAGCCCAAACCTTTTGTTCCACATTTGCACTTTTCCAATGCACCCACCCACCTTTGGGGCTCCCTCTGCAGCTCCCACCTCTGTTCCTGAGCAAACAGCTCCTGGTGGCAGGGCAGGCGGAGGGATGAGATTTTGGGGTTGTGTTTTCACGGCAGGCAGGGCACGAAGGCAGCTTTTAGCTCGGTCAGTGGGGAGAGCAAGGAGCAAGAGCACAGCTCTTCCCGGGGAAGGAATTTCTCTCCCCCGTCTCCTGGTGAAGTGGCTGAGGCTTTGAGCTCGTGTTCCTCCTCCAGACAGACAACTCCTGGGAGCATCAAAGGGAGCTCGTTACACATCCGATCCCACTGGGACGCCGATTCTGATGGGCCAGGAGTAAAAGGGAATATTCAAGCTATTTTCCCTTAAATTAAATATAAAGATGCGAGCAAACGTGCAGGCCCGTGTGAACACGTGTGTAAACCTTACGTAAGGAGAGGCACAGGGGACTGAAAGTAGGGCACAGGCACGGAGATCACCGGCTCCAAACACCACTGGCTCTGCTGGGGAGGCAGCCAGGCTAAGCACAAACAATTTCCTAATACATCAGGCCCTGACACAATGAGAACATTGTGATCTGGATTGGTTTAGGAGAGGAAACTCTTCATGAGGCATTTACTGATCTCTGTCTTGGTGGAGAGCCCATGGCAAAGGCGTTATCACCACGCTGCCAGCGAAGAGGAAATCCATGGCTCTTAAATGAGCAAACGCATTTCTTTGGGGTGGGTTTGCCTCTGCTCAGAGTTCTGGGGAAGAAATCACGGACAGCAGAGGTTCTTATCAGCCCTTATCACAGCTAATCACCGGGAAGGTGTGAGATATCCCAAACATCCCCTGCTAAGAAACGACCTCTGCAAGATGAGGATGATGGGGGAAGCTCTTTGGAGACACGGCAGCCCTGTGATCCCAGCAGGAACTTCCAGAGATTCCAACTCCTCCTCTCTCTCCCTCTGTGTGATCTCAGGCAAGACCTGGGTGCTCCCAGGAGGAAAACAGAGATAATGGGATTGTCCTCCTTCAGCAGACACTTGTCAGACACTCCTGAGATCCCGGGGATGGAGACCAGAGAAGGAGAACTCCCATTGTGCAGCCTGGGAGGACAGGGATGCTTTGAGTGGGAAGGAGAAACTCCCCATCACTCAAAAGGAGGGGAAGCAAAGGGCTTTGCTTTCCCTCGATATGGTGAAAGGAAAGTTCTTGACTTTGAGCTGGATGGAGAAAGCTTTTGGTTTGTTCCTGGGGTGGGTGCCTCTCCTTGGGCATCTGTTCCCGTCCCAGACACGCTGCCCATCCCTGGATCTGCAGGGTCCCACCCAGGTCCTCACACATGCAGCTCATAAATCCCTCTCCCCCTGAGCTCTGAATCTCCTGGCAGCATTTTAGCCAGGGAGACACAAGAGCAGAGTTTGCTCCCAGTTTAGCAGCAACCTGGTTAAACCTTCAGTCACTTCTTTTTGACAACTCAGTGTTGATGCCACTGACTGATCTGTTTTTCTCAATCTCCATCACTCACTGCCGAGGATTTCTCTGGATACTGGCACACTTTCCTCCCCTCTCCTGTTCTCATGTTTGTAGATGTCCCCACTGCTGCCTTTCCCACTTTCCAAGACTCTCAGGATTCCCAGAGCATCTTTTAAACCATTTTTCCCTTGCAGCATTAGGACCTGCACTCATTTCAGGTGCTGCAAAGCTCTTTGTAGGAGCAGTGAGGGCAAAGCCAGCAGCAGGAGCCCGTGAAGGTGAAGCAGGCAGGACAAGGAGTGCAGAAACCCCAGACCAAGGGTTCCTGGCAATCAGGAATCTGTGCTCACAAACTCCTTTCCTCCACGGATCTCTCTGCTCTGGGACACCCAGGAGAGCTGGCAGAGCCGTTCCCGGGCTGTGCCTTTCCAAGTGTTAAAAGCATTTTTGGATTGGAGCCCCACACCTTTTATGAACTGCTAAGAGAGACGGCTCCGGGTCCCTGGCACTGGAGCCTGGACCGATTCCCTTTTCCAAAATCCGGGGCTGTGCACTTTGGTCACTCCCTCCTTCGGCAGCTCCTGCCATCAATCCCAGCCCTGCCAACACCGGGCACCGAGCAGCCCCAGGCAGAGCTGCTGCTGGCCCCCAGACACACAGAGCCCTGCAGGGCAGAGAGGCTGCAAAGCGCTGCCTTTGAGGAGTCTCCGGCACCCCTGGGGGAAAGCACTGCGGTAATTACCGTAATTAATGGACCTGGGCATTCCCACACAGCAGGGGAGGGATCGGCTCTGGTGCTTGGGGTCGAGAGCAGCACTTTAGTGACACCAGCACTCCAGTGACACCAACACTCCAGTGACACCAACACTCCGGTGACACCAACACTCCAGTGACACCAGCACTCCGGTGACACCAGCACTCCAGTGACACCAACACTCCAGTGACACCAACACTCCGGTGACACCAACACTCCAGTGACACCAGCACTCCAGTGACACCAACACTCTGGTGACACCAGCACTCCGGTGACACCAGCACTCCGGTGACACCAGCACTCCAGTGACACCAATACTGCAGTGACACCAACACTCCGGTGAGACCAGCACTCCGGTGAGACCAGCACTCCGGTGAGACCAGCACTCCAGTGACACCAGCACTCCGGTGACACCAGCATTCCAGTGACACCAGCACTCCAGTGACACCAGCACTCCGGTGACACCAACACTCCGGTGACACCAGCACTCCAGTGACACCAACACTCCAGTGACACCAGCACTCCAGTGACACCAGCACACCGGTGACACCAGCACTCCAGTGACACCAGCACACCGGTGACACCAACACTCCAGTGACACCAGCACTCCGGTGACACCAACACTCCAGTGACACCAGCACTCCAGTGACACCAGCACTCCAGTGACACCAACACTCCGGTGACACCAGCACTCCAGTGACACCAGCACACCGGTGACACCAGCACTCCGGTGACACCAGCACTCTGGTGACACCAGCACTCCAGTGACACCAACACTCCGGTGACACCAACACTCCAGTGACACCAGCACTCCGGTGACACCAACACTCCAGTGACACCAACACTCCAGTGACACCAGCACTCCAGTGACACCAACACTCCAGTGACACCAACACTCCAGTGACACCAGCACTCCAGTGACACCAGCACTCCGGTGACACCAGCACTCCAGTGACACCAACACTCCGGTGACACCAACACTCCGGTGACACCAGCACTCCGGTGACACCAACACTCCGGTGACACCAACACTCCGGTGACACCAACACTCCCCTGCCTTCGAGCTGCACCTGCACTTCGGGGCAGCAGGGACACACAGGAAGGCAGCAGACCCCACCCAAAGGTGGGCAAGGCAAAGGCTGAAGGGCAGGGTGCCAGCGGGGTACCTCGGAGATGTTGATCCGTCCCTCCTGGAAGGAGCAGGTGGTGGGGTCGTGTGTGCAGAGGTTCCGGTACTTGCACCAGTGGCAGCGGAAGGCGCTGTTCACGCAGGACAGGCACCTGCGGGGAGAGCAGGGGTTAGCACGGGGCTCAGCGCCTGGGCAGGGCTGCAGCCACCTCCAGGCCTTGCCAGAGATCCAGGCTTTCCCGGGAAAACAATTTCCTTATGGAGGGTGGTGGTTCTGATGCAGCAGAAAACAAGGAAGGGGTTTGGGAGAACGCACACGCTCCAAAGACGGACTTGGGGCAGCCTGACAATTTACTCCGCAGTAAAATAAATGCAAGCTGGGATTTATTGCACGTGGTTGGATTGGTGTCAGACAGAGCAGGGCCTTGCACAGGCACCAGGCTGGGTTTTAGTTCCTAGAAGAGAAGGCAAGCCTGGCAAAAATGGGATCAGTTGTTCTGCAAGGCAGGAAATGCTCAAAGTCAACAGCAACACTTCTGCCTGGCCTTGGAGTGCAGAGGGTGCAGCAAGTGCTTTTGATTCATGTTGGGGGAAAAAAAAATAACCGTTTATGAAATGTTTTTGAAAGAACACAGACCCTTTTCAGCCCCGGGGGACCCAGCTGCCAGCAGAGTGCCTGGGTGGGTTTTGTTCCCCACTCGCTGCTGCCGCAGAGATGCAGAGCTGTGACAGCTGCTGATCCTGGCAGTTGCCACCTCCTCCCTCTCCGAGGCCACCCCTGCTGCCACGTGGCAGCTCCTGGTGGCACAAGGATCAGCTGTGCCCATGGATTCAGTCCCAGGCCACAGCCCTGGTGCTGCCTGCATAGGGAAGTGCCCGGGGATGTGCTGGAGCCAGGCCAGGGCAGGCAGACAAATGACACCGGGGAAGTGGCAGCGTGGCCCCAGGCGTGGAGCTCTGGAAGAGGAGGAGAGCAGCTCGGCAGGCTCTGCCAGCTGGGCACAGGGGCCAGGGCACTGGGAGCTCAGCTCAGCTGCTGCCACCAGAACCAGTTCTGATTAACTCAGTTGTGTTCTCCTGATGCATTCCCGGGGACCTGAACAGCCAGGGCAGCTTATTCTGATCATGCACAGGCACACGGGGGGAGAACAGCAGCGAGCTTGTTCAATCACTCCTTTGTCTGAGCCGTTCCTGTCCCTGTTTGGTTCTGTAGCACCTCACCTGGCCTGGCCTGGCCTCCAGCATCCCCAGCAGCCCCTGCTGGGGCTCCCAGTTTCCCCTCTGGGGGAGGAGGCTCTCCCTGGCCAGCCCGGCCAGTGCTTTGGTTTGGCACCTCTCCCTGTTCCCTCCCCTCCCCTCCCTCAGTTGCGGGATCGCGCAGCCTGGGGGCAGCCGCAGGTTGAGGTTGTTCCCGGCTCTCTCCTCCCTGCTCCTGCCGAGGCTCCGGAGCCCCGAGGAGAGGCGGGCAGGGGCTGCCCGTGTCCCCCCCCGGCTCCGTGCCACCCCCCCGGCGCCCACTCCCCGAATCCTCTGTGCCGGCGGTGGCGCCGCTCGGGGCAGGGAAGGGGCACTCACAGCTGGTGGGCGCTGCAGTTGTAGAACTTGAACTCGGTGCTGACGAAGGTCCTGCCCGTCTCCCGGGACTTCAGCTGCAGCAGGACGCCGAACCAGTCTGGGGAGGCAGAGCAGAGCCCGTCAGCGCTGCCCGCGGGGCCGGGGGAGCAGCAGCACCGCCGGGCTGATCTGCTGCCCCCGCCCGCCTGCTGAGCCCCCTGCTGCCGGGGATGGGGGGCTCGGCTTTTCATCCCCCAGCTCCGGGACCCCCGCCCACACCCTGCCCTGCAGCACCCCGGGGTGCCTGTGCCCAGAAAGGTCTCAAAAAACAGCAATACCCCCCAAAACCAGCAATGCCTCCAAAAACCAGCAATGCCTCCAAAAAAACAAAAAAAACCCAACAAACCCAAAATAGCAATGCGTCTAAAAAACGGGTAATGCCTCCAAAAAAACCAGCAATGCTTCCAAGGCTTTGACAGCAGCAGGAATTTCTGCAGCAGCAGCCCCAGAGGCTCTGCTCTGCTCAGCTGATGGTCCCAGAGCTGCCCTGCGCTGTCTGGCACCGTGTCACTGCCCAGCAGTCATCACTCACCCTGGTCCACGGGGATGGCAGGGACGTCTTTGGCTGCTGGTGACACACAAACCACCTGGCTGCCCGAGACCTGCCCCTCCACCTCGCTCAGGTTCCCGAAGAGGCAGCTGACACCGGCGCTCAGGTCTGGAGCATCCTTCACCCACAGGCTGAGCTGCAGCAGGGACACGAAGCAGCAGAACACGGCTGTGAGCCCCGAGCAGAGGCACAGCCACCCAAACCCCCCTCAGATTCTCAGTCCTGGCTGTTCTCCCTTTCAAAATGACCCCCCAAAATCACCCACCTGCCCACAGCTGGTGCCCAGCTGCCTTTTCATGGGGAGGGGAGGAGGAAAAAGGAAGGCAAGGATGTTCCTTATGGATACAAACCCACCCTGCTGAGCCCTGGGCTGCTGCAGGTCAGGAGTGGTGGCAGTGGCGGATTTTTGTCCCCTGGCTGCTCTACAGAAGCTTTGCCATTCTCAGTGCCTGTGGCAGACCCTGAGAGCAGCAGTGACCGTCCCCAAACCCCTGAGCTCAGACCACCTCCCCCCCCACTGCACAAACGGGGAGACCACCCTGCCCTGGGCTGGGAGGAGCAAGTCCCCAGTGTCCCCAGCACAGCTGGGGAGTGTCCCCGTGGCAGACCTGTGCCCGGAGGGCTGAGTGCCCTGTCCCCACACCGCTTCCAGTGCCCTGTGCCCGCACCCTTTTCACACGGGCCGTGGCAGGACCAGCTGCCCCCGGGCTGTGGGGGGCTCTGGCAGCAACAGCTGGGAGGCTTCGGAGAGCCAGGCCTGAGCAGGGCTCACAGAGGAGCTTTTTGGGAAACAAAGCCTTTCCTTTCACCAGCTACAGGGACCAGGGAAACGTGAGCTGAGGCACCCGGGGAAGGGGAATTTGTTTCTGCCGCCCACCCCCCCTCTCCGGCTCGGGTGACCCCTTGGCTGCCCTGCCCCTCTGCGAGCGTGATCCATGAGAAAACATTTGTGCCAGAGGGAGAGGCTGGAGCGCGGAGCGTTCGCTGCCGCAGGTGGCTGTCCCCGCTCACCGGGAGGCTGTGCTCAGACACGGAGATGCTGCCGGGCTGCACGGCCACGCTCAGGCACTGGGTGATGCTGCCGGCGAAGCGGAACGGCTCCTCTGCCCGCTCGCAGCGGTCCCGCGGGGAGCACCTGCCACACGGGAGAGTCAGAGCGCCGGAAACACCCCCAGACAGACCCCCCCAGAGCTCAGAACACAGCCCAGACCCGGGGAGGGGCCCCACGGCACCCCCTGGTGATGCCTCGCATGGGGAGCACAGGGTGAGGGCCAAAGGGTGCTGGGAAGTGTTCTGTGAGCAGCAGAGACACAAAGCCCCAGTGTCCCAGGAGCAGCTCCTGCACTGGGACACAACCCAGAGCTGCCAATCCCATGGGCTGGTGGTGCTGGGTGAGCCAGGGACTCATCATCTGCACACAAACTAAAGCAGGGAGCAGTGACAGGCAGGGACAGGATGATGCCTCTGTCCTAATTAAAAGCACACAGCTCACTAATCATCTCCTCCTGGAGCTGAGGGTGGGACACAGCCAGGACTGGGAGCTTCCAGCTGCTGCCAGCGGTGCTTGGCTGCTGCTCATGCCCTGAGCTCCCAGCTCCTTCCCGTTCCCAGCAGCAGGAACCGAGGCGTGCCAAGGGGGCTGGGAGTGCTCCTGGCATTCCATGTGCTCCTCAGCCCTGCTCCCACTGCAGCTGTCCCTGGAGCAGAGGGGGATCCAGCTGTTCCCAGCAGAGCACCCCCTGGGAGCCACGGGAGGCCCCTCAGTGCTCCAAACCAGACCCTGGTGCTGGAATCCCTCCAGGGTTTCCTGGTTTATGTCATTTGGGGAAAATCCTTTCCTTCCAAGCCTCCTCCACGGGTGCAGATGGCAAATTTGCTTTTCAGGTCCCTTTGAGCCCAAGCACTGTGGGATTCTATGGAACAGTGGGAGCGAGGCCCTTTGCTTTAGATTCAGGTGAGTGGAGTTTCCACTTTCCCTTCCCAAACCACCCCCGTGATCCCCAACAAACGCTGGGGCTGCTCTCCTCACCCTCTCCCTTTTGTGCCTTTTCCTTTGGAGCATAAAGGAGCTAAATATGAATGGTGCCAAAGGAAGAAATATCGAGGTTTAAGTGAATCTCTAAGATAGCCCTAAAGTGAGCTCTTGACTGGAGCCTTTATCTCATTGACTCGCTGGAATGGCTCTTTTTTATCATCCTATTTATGGCAACAGCCCCAACAGAGATAAATGGGCCTGGAGACAATAACACACTGGCAGAGAGCAGCGCGGGGAAGTCCCGCAGGTTTCAGATCCCGCTGGGCGGGAGGGATCCTGTAACGCCCTCCAGGAGGTCTCTGATGGCTCCCAAAAAGCAAAGGATCCCTCTGTGCATGCAGGGGATGAAGGAATCCCCTCCTCCTCCACCCCTCAGCCATCCCTGAGCACAGCGTGAGCCTCCCCCCGAGCCAGCACGGAGCAGCTGGGAGCAGGAACGTGTGAGAATGGAAGGGGAGAGATGGCAAACTGAGCACAAACGCTCCAGCACTGGCCTCCCAACAAGGGTGACAGAGGCTTCGAGGAACAGCGAGATAAACCCAATTATTTACAGCTCAAAAAAATAATCTAAAAAAACGATCACTGCTCCAAAGTGCAGATGCTTGAAGGGAGAGCTGAGAACTCCCATCGAGGGAGGAGCCCCTGGTTGGGAAGAGGTTGATGCTGAAATGTCACGGCCAAAAGGGCAGAGGAAATGACACTTTTCTCTCCCCTTGTCACCGAGGGTTTTGTCTCTGCAAAATGAAGATAACAACCTTTACCTGCTTCCCAGGTGGCTGCTGAGGATTCAGCTCATTAGCATGGGGGAAGCGCTCGCTGATCCTCGCAGAGGGGCTGCAGCAGGAGCAGCACCAAACGCCCCCAGCACAGCTCCTGCTGCCCCCCAATAAACTAAAAAACCCCAAAGGGCGCCCAGAGTGCCCTGGGGTGCTGCTGTGGGACGCTCAGAGCTCTGCTGGTACCCCCAGCCCCTCGCTGAGAGGAGCCTGTGGGATGCTCAGGCTGCTTCTCCTGCAGCTCCCCGAGTGTAGCCACAGCCCAAACCCGCTGTGGGGAGCTGCTCTGCCCCCCAAAGCCCCGAATCCAGGCCGGATTTGCGGAGGAGCCCGCAGCTCCCCGCTCCCCTCCAGCACCTGCTCCCCAGGCAAGTGGCCAAGCGCTGCTGCGGGTCCCTGCCCGCTGCCTCCCCCAGCTCCAGGCTCTCCGTGCGCCGAGGGGCCGCTCAGCGGGCTGGCACGGGGCCGCAGGGATCTCTCTGCCTTTCTCTTCCCCTGCTCCAGCCCCCTCCAGGCTCTCCCCTCCTCCCCCCGAGCTGCTCTGCCCGGTGGTCTCCCTTCCGCCTTAGGAAGCGCTCGTCATTGTGGCAGGGCAGAGAAAGGAAGGGCACGGACACCTCCTGAATGCAGAGAGAGGTTCCTGGAGTTCCCCCGGAGAAAAGCACCCTCAGCCCTTTGTGCCCGGCGATGTCGGGGGCTGCCGGATCCCCCGGGAAGGGCTGGAGCTGGGACCCCGACCTCCCCTTGCAGGGTTTAAATCTCCCTTCCTGGGGCTGTTAAAAAAGGGCTCCGTGCTCTGCTCTGCTGCTGAAACCTCGCTGGGAGCAAAGCTGCACTGACAGGATCCTGTCTGCTGTTTGTTGCCTTTAAAAATTCCACCTTATTTGGGGTTTGCAGCCTGGGTAAAAGCAGGAGGGTGCAAACCACCAGGAGGATGTGCAAACCACCAGGAGGGTGTGCAAACCACCAGGAGGGCGTGCAAACCACCAGGAGGGTGTACAAACCACCAGGAGGGTGTGCAAACCACCAGGAGGATGTGCAAACCACCAGGAGGATGTGCAAACCACCAGGAGGGCGTGCAAACCACCAGGAGGATGTGCAAACCACCAGGAGGGCATGCAAACCACCAGGAGGGTGTGCAAACCACCAGGCCTCCATCCCCACCAGCCCAAATTCTGGTTCTGCACCGTGCCCACATCACCCTGCCCACGGCTCCTGCAGCAGCAGTGGATTTTCCTTCACCGCTCAGGGATCTCCGATGGCATCCGAGCTGCAATGCAGGGAACGTCCAAAGGAGAGAAAAATGGATCCGAGGAACTTCAGCCTGATTTGGATTTGCGTGGGAGGCACTTGGAGGCCTGGAAAGCTGCTTTTCTCACCGGACTTACATGTGGTGGAGGGAGCACCAGCCGCAGTGGGGGTCCCCGGAGCTCAGGCACTCCTGGCAGGTCGTGTACTGCTCACAGGACTCCACGGGCACCTGGGACACCTGCAAGGAACCACAGACCTCAGAGCTGCTGTGAGGGCACCACAGACCCTCAGTGCTGCTGTGAGGGCACCACAGGCCCTCAGAGCTGCTGTGATAGAACCACAGGCCCTCAGTGCTGCTCTGAGGGAACCACAGGCCCTCAGTGCTGCTGTGAGGGCACCACAGACCCTCAGAGCTGCTGTGATAGAACCACAGGCCCTCAGTGCTGCTGCACCTGCAGAACCACAGACCCTCAGTGCTCCTCTGAGGGAACCACAGGCCCTCAGTGCTGCTGTGAGGGAACCACAGACCTCGGTGCTGCTCTGAGGGAACCACACACCCTCAGTGCTGCTCTCCCCCAGCACAACCAGAGCAGCCCCAGATCCCACTTTCACCCCTCAGAGTCACGGAGCACAACAGCAAACCCAGGGCCTGAAGTGAATTTGTTGCAGTGTCCAAGAGCAGGAATTATTGGAGGCAGACATGAGCTCAGCCTGTCCCCTGGGTGAGCCCTGGGCACGCAGAGCCCCAGCCCGGCTCCCGTGGCGGCGCCGGCTCCTCGGAGCCCCCCGGGCCAGAGCCCCCCCTCCCCGGGGCTGCAGCTGAGCTCTCTCCTCCCTGATTTATGCTTTGCTGCCCCACCCTTCCCCTGGGAGAGCTGCTGCAGGGAATACATCACTGGGATTTTGGCAGTTTGTTTAGTCTGGGTGGGAGTTCCACTGCTTTGGCCACTCGGAGCCCTTCAGCAGCAGCCACTTGGGCCCCCGGGCCTGACCCACGGGGGGTTCCTGTCCTTTCCAGGCAGGGATGGCACAGAGGGGAGCACAGGTGGGAACAGCCCCGAGAGCTGCTGCAAACCCCTCTCCAGTCAGGCCTCATGAGGAAGGTGCTGCCTGATGCTGAGGTGCAGCACAGCCCTGACCTATTTCCCAGCCCTGAAATCCCCAAAGGCTTCAGAACAACGCCAGGTTTTAACTACAGGTCACTGCTTTAGACATTTTTAACCATTTTTGACCTTTTAAACCATTTTTAACCAACCACTTGGACCTTTCCAACCCATCCTTTGCAGCAGGGTGGGTTTGCACCCCCCGCCCTGAGCTCCTGTCGTGTCCCTCTACAAAACATGGAAGGAATTCCTTCTGGTAAAGCTGGGAGGCACTGGGACAGGTTGCTCAGGAGACTGTGGACTCCCTGTCCCTGTAGGTGTTCAAAGCCAGGCTGGACAGACCTTGGGACAGCCCAAAGGTGTCCAGGTGACCCTTCAGCTCCCTCCCATCCCGCACCATCCAAGGATTCTGCCATTCTCTCCCCACTGCTCCCACCAAACCCTGCAGAGAATCCTCGCCCAGCCCCGGGAGCGATGCCTGCAACTGGCTGGGAATTCAAACAACTGCTGGATGGCTCTGGCTCTGTCCGTCAAAACAGCACCCGGCTCCCAGCAGCCGGCTCTGAAAGGAGCAGTGTCTCCCCAAACAACGGCCACTGTCACGCCAAGTGCTGTTGACACAGTGAGAACCCAGTTCCTCTCTGAGGACGACACCAATAGGGCTGCTATTCTTCTTGTTTCCTCAGCCCCACTCAACAGCTTTTCCTGGAACAGAACTGGCCCGGGGAAGCGCGGGGTTGGTGCTTTCTGGCCGAGGTGGAGCCCTTGGGGAGGGCGGAGGGCTCGGTTTGGGATCCTGGAAATGTGAGGGGCAGAGCTGGGAATGCCCTCAGTCCCTGCTGGATGCCTCAGGAGTGGAGCAGAGAAACTCAGGCTCAGAGGTGGAAATGAAGGGCTGGGGTTTGATTCCTGGGGTGCCCTCGCAGGGTCTGCACCCCGAGTGGCCACAGGTGGTCACTGGTGCTCTTTGCTGCTTTGCCTCTCCCTTCTAAGCAGCAAAAAAAAGCACTTTACAGATGGGGTGGAAGCAATCTCAGGAGCCTGGTGACAGGAACAGCCCCCGGGATGGCCCATGCAGGGCTCACCCCTGCCTGACCCTGCTCACACTCCCAGTGACCACCCAGCATTTCCCAGTGCAACCAGTGCTGCAGCACCACGCTGCTCCTGGCTGCAGAGCCAGAGGCAAACACGTGTTTGTCACACCAAACAACATCCCAGAGCTCTCAGCATTCCCTGTGGGAGACCCCAGCCAGCACAGGGGGCACACAGGGGGGTCTGCCCTAAAATCAGCCTCTGACCCAGGCTGGAGGTCAGGACCCCAAACCCCCCAGCACTGCAGCTCTCCCCACAAAGGGAGGCTTGGCAGGATCTGTCCCCGTGATTGAAATGCAGCTCAGGGCTGGTTTGGTGTTTGTGAGGAGCTGGATGCTCTGGCTGCGCTCTATAAATAACGGAGGGCTGGAATTATGTGAATGAGAGTTCATTAGGGATGATTTGATGTTGAGCGCTTCGTTTCTTTTCCTGCTTAGAAGCTGCGGCCTCTGCACGTGGTAATTCTTTAAAAGCCACCCCGAGGTTTGGAACAATGCCTCGTGAAGGGCAGCAGCCAGGGATCCGGCACTGCTGGGGGATCTCCTCGCTCCTGGGGGCACAGCCCTGCTCCCCACAGCCCCACCGTGACCTCTCCTCCTGATGCCTCAGATTTCAGCTCTCAGAGTTTCAGATCCTTTCAGCCACCTGAGGATGCAGTTCTGAGCCTCACATTAAACGCCATAAGCTCTCTTCACAGAACAAGCAGACAAAACAAATCCTGTTCCTGCTGAGCACCAAGGACAACTTTCAGCCCAAAAAAGCACAAACAAGGGTGGCTGGAGGGAGGAACGAGAAGGATGGAACCTCACAACCTGAAGCTGTAACTGGACAATTAAACCCCGATGTGCAAACGGACCAGAACTGATAAAAATGTCAAATCTCGTGATGGGGCAGCTGTTTTTGTGTGGCCATTCCTGACCCACCCTGGGTGCAGCCTTGGTCAGGCTCCTGTGATGCCCAGGGTGGGTCCTGGAAGCCTTTTTAATGAATCTCTACTTTAATGACTCTCTACTTTAATAAATATCTACTTTAATGAATATCTACTTTAATAAATATCTACTTTAATAAATCTCTGCTTTATTCTCCAGCTCTGTCCAGCCTCTGTTTCAGGTCAGCCTTCCTAAGGCATCACTCCCACTCCCTGTGCCAAAACGAACCTTCTGCTCAACCATTAAATGATAAAGCTTCGTTATTACTGTCCCTGACTGCCTGACCCGTAACAGCAGCGAAATAAAAAGAATTTAAAAAAAAATAAATCGATAGAGACTCTCCAAAACGCACAGATTCCAACTCTGTCAGCCCACGGAGCAAATAAGTGCAAGAAAGCAGTTGCAAATAAATAAATAAATACACCCACACATAAAATAGATGGCCAAAGCAAAGTTTCCACAGCCTTTGCGTGCCACCAGGCCAGGCCTGTGACCTCCCCGGGCTGGAGACAGCCCTGGAGCAGCTCAGAGCCACGGCAGGCTGCCACAGACCCCTCGGGGGGCTGCAGTTCAAACAGAAAATCTATTTTTAATGACTTTGGGGAGTGGAGTAGAGATGCCAACTAGTTCAGTGTAATTAAAGCCATCTATCACTCACTGAGCAGGAGCCCAAAGTTGATGAACTTTCCAATGAGATTTGATTCTTTCCTTTATCCATGAGAAAACTCCGCTTTGTGCTGGGGCAGGAGACGTGAAAAAGTGCGGGCAGGAGCAAGGAGGACGCCTCAGCTGCAGCCATGGGTGTGTCAGGGTGACAGAGAAATAAAGTCAGACTCTCCCAAGAGAGCTGTGAAGAGTTTGACAGACTCCTCTTCCTCTGCTCCACACAGAGCTGCAGGTGGGACATCCCAGAGCTGCAGGTGGGACATCCCAGAGCTCCAGGTGGGACATCCCAGAGCTGCAGGTGGGATATCCCAGAGCTGCAGGTGGGACATCCCAGAGCTGCAGGTGGGACATCCCAGAGATCCAGGTGGAACATCCCAGAGCTGCAGGTGGGATATCCCAGAGATCCAGGTGGGGTATCCCAGAGCTGCAGGTGGGATATCCCAGAGATCCAGGTGGGATATCCCAGAGCTGCAGGTGGGACATCCCAGAGATCCAGGTGGAACATCTCAGAGCTGCAGGTGGGACATCCCAGAGCTGCAGTGGGACATCCCAGAGCTGCAGTGGGACATCCCAGAGATCCAGGTGGGATATCCCAGAGCTGCAGTGGGACATCCCAGAGCTCCAGGTGGGATATCCCAGAGATCCAGGTGGGACATCCCAGAGATCCAGGTGGGACATCCCGCTGGGCGCCTTTGCCAAGGAAAACCCCGGGGCGCGGGGATGGGAGCGCTCCGGCTCTGCTGAGCGAGACACGCGGGTGCGATCCGCCCCGGGCTGGGGAGGCTCCTACCTGGAACCTGCTGCTCCTGCCTTGCGGAGAGCTCGGACTGGGGCCGGCACCAAGTGCGGAGGGAGCCGGAGTGAGCGGGGGGTGTGGGAAATGCATCCGTGGGGGCAGAGCCAGAGCACGGGGGAAGAGGGGAAAGGGGGAGTTTTGACCGCAAATAACTGCGGAGCATCCCCAGGGTGCTGTGGAGCTGCCAGAGGTGGGGATGGCTCCCTGTGCCACTGAGCAGGTGGGGACAGGTGGGGGCAGGTGGGGGCAGCTCTCCCGCCAGCTCCGGCCGCTCCTGCAGGGGCAGCTCTGCTCCCCCACGCCCCCAGCACGGGCCGGGGGGGGCTCTCAGAACCAAATCAACGCCTGGGAGTTCTGGCAGAGAAGCAGCGAGTGGGAGAGGACACGGAGACAACGTTGCCATGGCTACGAGGGGATTATTTAATTACGGCGCTGCAGATGCACGCGGAGAGAGCCCCTTCAACTCTGATCCAGGCAAACCTTTGCAGCGGGCTTGGCTTTGCTGCTGTAAGAACCTCATTAACATCTGAGGAGGACAAGCTGTGCCGGAGCACGGGGGACAGGCTCGCTCTCCGAGGGAGGGATCAGATCTTCTGCAAACATTCCCCTCTCCTCGGCTGCCCCCGCCCCTCCGTGCAGCGTGCCAGGCTCCTGCGGGAGGTGATGAAGGCAAGGACAGCCTCCTCTGGGAAGCAAGAAAGGCTGAGAAAATAGCAAATAGCCCGAAGCGAGGCTTGCTCAAGCAGGAAAATTGTCCTCGAGCCAGAGTTTCCTCCATCCATCCATCGGGCCCAGCATCCCGGCAGGGCTCGGCGCAGCCTCGTGTTCTGGCACACGGGCTCCTGCCGACAAACGCCTTCCTGTGGTTTACCGCGGCTCGCGTTAATCAGCACATCAATATGGAGCATCCGAGCGGGGTTTGTTGGAATAACAAAGTGCCAGGCACAGATCCCAGCCCCGCTCCCGGGAGCGGCACCGGCTCGTCCAGACCTGCGGGAGGGGAGATGGATTTTCATTCCCAGCACAGGACCGTGCCCGGGATGCTCGCTCTGCTCGCTCTGGCAGCCCCAGCGCTGCCTCCTGCCTGGCACGGCCCCTGCACCTGGGATGCACGGCTGCCTCCACCTCCCTGTGCCCGCTGCCTCCAGAGCTGGAAAACCCTCCTGCCCGCACCAAACCGGGCAGCAATTCTTTCACCCTCAGCCCTGAAATGAAATCTGGAGCGCAGACCTGGCTGAGGGACTGCCAGGAGCTTCTGGGATGGCAAAAGTGCAGCAAAACCCATGGATTGAATCCTGAGCTGCAGCCACACGTTGGCTCCTGCCCGGCTCCTCTGAGCTGCTCCTGCCCCCAGGGTGCTGGTGACAGCTCTGTGTCCCCACACAGGGATGGCAGCTGGGGAGGACAGAGCCCTCAGCAGATCCTGCTCTTCTGGGGCCCTAAACCACTCGGTTTCTTGCAGAACTGACCCACAGAACCTCTCCCTGACAAGAGAAGGGGGCGATGAGGGTGTAACAAGGAATGGGATGCTAAAGGCCTCCCCCACAAGGACAGGGTTCTGCTGCGGTGGATCCACACCCCTGGATCCCTGCAAACCCCCCAGGCCTCAGGGGAGCTGCGGATTTGTTCCTGACTGCACAAAAAGGCTCAAACGAGTTCCTGGAAGTCAGGAGGGTGACCCTGGCAGGGGCTCCCCTGCTCCTCACCAGCCGGGGTGGCACAGCCTCCCTGCTCCTGGGAGTGCCCCCTCTGGGCTCTCTCGGGGCTCCAGGGGGATGTTCCTGGGGCAGCCAGGGGCACAGGGGACAGCACTGCTGCCAGCACAGGTGGCTTCCTGGGGGTTGGCACCGACACCGCCACGGCCAGCTCCTGATGAGCACTGCCCTTTGATCAGCCCAGGCCTCAGGGGAACTCATTAATCAGGATAAAAGGGGGGCAGCCTTCCAGAACTCCTGGGCTCAGGTGGGGATCAATCCGACCAGCAAACTTTCATCTGGCATCAGTTCACGGCCTCTGCGCTTTGCCTGCCTGCCACGGAACTCCTGACGGGCTCCCTGCAGTCGTTTAAAAGTTTTATCAGAAGCTCAGAAAATTAATTAAGGTGAATAATTATAAAGCGTGCGCCTCTTCCCCTCTCCATTTGGCGAGAAAACAGCAAAACCAGGATTCGGAACAATTTCGGAGCGGTGGCCGATGTAATGAGGTGTTCAACCAGCGCTCACAGTCGGGCTGTGCTAATTAAAATGATTGTTTTAGTGGGAACGTTTTGCCAGAGAGTCATTAACAGCACAATGCTCCCCTTCCCCGGGACTCTCATTGGGCCTGGACGCCTCCAGCTCAGGGATGCCCAGCCCTGCTGCCCCCAGCCCTGCTGCCCCCCAGCCCTGCTGCCCCCCAGCCCTGCTGCCCCCCAGCCCTGCAGCCCCCAGCCCTGCTGACCCCAGCCCTCCTGCCCCCCAGCCCTGCTGCCCCCCAGCTCCCCAGCCCTGCAGCTCCCAGCCCTGCAGCCCCCAGCCCTCCTGCCCTCCAGCCCTGCTGCCCCCAGCTCCCCCAGCCCTGCAGCCCCCCAGCTCCCCCAGCCCTGCAGCCCCCCAGCCCTGCAGCCCCCAGCACCGCAGGTGATGCTCCCTGGGCTCCTCCAGGGTGTGGGCACTCCCAGGAGGAGAGCAGGGACAGGGACAGAGCCCCTGGCATCGGGCACTGGGAGGAGGTGCCATTCCAAGAGGGTGCCCAGAGCAGCTGTGGCTGCCCCTGAATCCCTGGCAGTGCCCAAGGCCAGGCTGGAGCAGCCTGGGACAGTGGGAGGTGTCCCTGCCCTGGCAGGGGTGGCCCTGGGTGGGGTTTAGGGTCCCTTCCCACCCAAAACCATTCCAGGATTCTGTGATACCCCAAAGGTGGGGATGCCTTAGAGGGAGGGACACACCTGGTGAGGAACCAGCTGGGAACACCCTGAGCATTTATCAACAACATCCCTGCCCCTAACAGGGACTGGACTGGCTTGGAAACGCTGGAGCCTCCAAAGCTGGAGCCAGTGCAGCTGTGTCCGAGCAGGGATGTCCTCACCGGGACACAGACACCCAGCTCTGCTCTGCAAAGCCCGAATCTCCCGGGTGTGGATCCCACTCTGCTGCCTGCGGGTGCCTCCAGCCTCCCCAGGAAAGGCACAGACAGCAGAGCCCCTTCCCCCCGGGCTGCCAGCCTGCGACTCAGGGATTCACTGCAGTTGTTAAAAAGGATCGTGGCAGGCTAAGATAAAACAGAAGAGTTTAAAATGACAAACAGACTCCTAAATGGGACTGGAGTCTTAATGAAAACAGTAATGAATGAATGAGGCAAGCAAATATTCTCCATTAATATCAGACAGATAGATTAGATCCCTGGGCGCTGCGTTTAAAACCGACATGAAATTACTTCAATTACTCCGCATTGATAAATAACAAGGCCGTATTTACTGTTAAAACACATTTCCTCCACCCTCCCCCCATGCTCGCTTTGGCTTCTGCCTCTCAGGAGGGAGAGAAGATCGCTGAGAGGATGGAAAATGCGGCGGGGCTGGAGCTTCCCCCGCCTCGCTGCTGCCCGCGGGAGAGCTGGGCTGTGACCAGCACCCACCCGAGGTGTTCGGGGCACCTGCCCCGCAGGATCGGGCCCACCAGGCTCCATCTCCACCGGCAGCGCTGCTGTTCCAGCCCTGGCAGCGCCGGGCGAGAGGCGAAGCAATCACTGACGAGCCACTCGAAACCTGATGCTCGCAGCATCCTCCCCTCTCAGAAATTCGCTCCACTTCCCCTTGCTGGTGGGCACAGCTGCTCAGCAGCCTCCTTTCCACGCTGGGAAAGTGAGATTAACCTGATCAGAGGCCTCTTCTGATGAAGAGATCATAGCTGGGTAATTCCTGGGTGTTTGCTGGCATTTACATGCTGCTGATGAAAGGCGCTCTGCTAAAGGTAAGGTCAACACGAGTCCCTTGTCCTTGCATCGCAGCCTCCAGCCCAGCCATCTGTTCTCGGGGTTCAGAAAAGCCCTGGAGAACAGGCTGCTGCTAGAAAAGCTGCAGAAGCTCCTTCCCAGCTCTGCTGCCTCGGCCTGTGAAGCTCCGTGCCTGGCTGGGGATGCTCAGGGCTGAGGGGTAAACGGAGCGCTGGGAGCACACCCGGGCTGTGCTGGCAAACCGCTGAGGTTTTGCTGCTACGGGATCTTAAATATCTGCAGAAAACCCACCCGGCCTCATCACAGATCAGTAAACAAGAAGGACATAAAAGATCTCGTTTCAGGGGTACAGAGCAGTGAAGCACCCAGCGCCGGGTCCCTGCTCAGAGCCGACATCCCGTGTTTCCTGAGGGAGAGGAGGGGAACAACTCCCTGCTGCCCCCAGCTGGGGTGCAATCCCTCGGGGAAAGAGCGCAGAGCAGCTCCGGGGTGCTCCAGCTGACACGCTGCTGCCGGAGGGGTCACTGAGGCTGGGAATGGGGGGCAGGAGGGCTGAGGGGGCTCCGTGTGCCAGAAATTCACTGCCCAGGAAGGCAACAAAAAACCAACCAACCAACCAAACAAACAAAAACCAACCAACCAACCAACCAACCAAAAAACCAACCAACCAACCAACCAAACAAACAAACAAAAAAAACCCCAACCAACCAACCAACCAACCAACCAACCAACCAAAAAAAACCCCAACCCAGGCTCGGTGCTTTCCCAGCCTGAAACCAGGGGTAAAACAACCGAGTGGAGAGGGAGGAATGCTCAGAGCTCTTCCCACAGCTCGGGGGATGGATGACCTTTCCAATACTCTACCTGTATAAATCTTACTTAATGAAATAATAATAATAATATATAAAAAAAGAGAATAGCCGAAGGTTAAATCATTCCCTGCAGCAGATTTGCACTGCAAACGAAGCCTGTTCACACAGCAGCCCTTCGGCATTCCTTCCCGAGCGCCGGGGGTGACTCCTGAGCAGCCCCAACCGCAGGATGAGCGATCCCAGCCCCGGAGCCAAGGGCAGCGCGCCAGCACTGAGGAAAGGAAACAGCTCCAGCCCGAGCTCCGCTTTAAACACCAATTAGGGGTTTCGCCGCGTCACGAGTCACAGCACGGCGGTTCTCACCCATCAAGCATCCCCGTCCCTGGGGACATGACTTCATCTGCGGGGCCACCGCAAGTGAGCGCTCGGAGCCTCCCTGGCCCTCCCTGGCCACTCCCGGGGCAGACAGCGCTGCTGCGGCTTGGCAGCGCCCCTGGGAAAGCGGCAGCGCCAGGCGCGGGCCCCCCGTCCTGGGGAGTCAGAGCTGGGATGGTTTCTGCAGCCGGAGGAGGTCGGGTGAAGGGTTCAGCCTCATCTTTACCTGCTGTTCCTTGGGTTGATGTTTTGCTGGATGGGAGGTGTGGATTCAAAGAGCAGCTCTGGGGCTGTGGCGCTGCTTGGACGGACGGCAGGGCTGCTGCAGGCTCAGAGCTCGCACACAACCTCCAGAACGGCTCAGAGCTCACTCACAACCTCCAGAACGGCTCAGAGCTCACTCAAAACCTCCAGAACGGCTCCGAGTCACACACAACCTCTAGAACGGCTCAGAGCTCACACACAACCTCCAGAACGGCTCAGAGCTCACTCACAACCTCCAGAACGGCTCAGAGCTTGCACACAACCTCCAGAACGGCTCAGAGTCACACACAACCTCCAGAACGGCTCAGAGCTCAACATAACCTCCAGAACGGCTCAGAGCTCACTCACAACCTCCAGAACGGCTCAGAGCTCACTCACAACCTCCAGAACGGCTCAGAGCTCACACACAACCTCCAGAACGGCTCAGAGCTCTCTCACAACCTCCAGAACGGCTCAGAGCTCTCTCACAACATCCAGAACGGCTCAGAGCTTGCACACAACCTCCAGAACTGCTGTGTTCATGCTCCCAGGGCTGCAGCACCAGGGCACTTGTCCCTGGAAGCCACATCAGCCCCTGCTGCAAACAGCTGCTTTGACATCAGCGTCTCACTGTCCGGATCCAGCCCTCAGAACGGTGGCATTTTGGGCAAATAATGCCATGAGACTATTTCTGCTCCATCGGAGCCTGAGGAACTTCTGCATATATTTCCATAAATATCACTGGCGTCAGTACAGCAACAGACCCAACAGACTGCGAGGGGGATCCTGCAGACTGCTGCTGAGCCTACCTACAGATCAGCTCCAGGAAAAGCTCTGGGCTTGGAAGCGATTGGAGAGGACAAAATTAACCAACTTCTGTGGGAATCAGGAGCCCTGAGCTCCCAGTGAGGCTGGGAAAAGGGGGAATCATTGGAAGTGGATGGCATTGAACAGACTTGCAGGGATCAATCACTAAGGACAACCAGGGAATGCCAAAACCCAGAAGAGCTGGTGGATCCATGACCTGCTCTGTCTTCTGCCTCTGGCAGGGCACAGGGACCAGGGTGGCTCTTTGTGCCACGTGACAAACGTGAAGCTGTCACTTTTGGACCAGACCTGGTCCCTGCTCCGTGTTTTGATGTTTGATGCTTCCCAGCTGCAAAGCTCCCACCGGGGGCGAGTGCCCTGGAAGGGATCTGCCCTGGCCTCAGCTGCCTTCCTGCTGGAAGCCAGCACTGCAGCAGCTGCTCCAAGGGCATTTCTCGGCAGGGTGGCTGGCAGGGGACCGGGTTAATTGTCCCACTCCACGTGTGACCTCTCTTCCCCCTCTCCCAGAGCCCCTCATTACCCAGCTGCAGGAAGAGGGGCAGCCCTCGGGCTCTGCCAGCCCCCGGTGCTCAGCCTGCGCTGATGGCATCGATCTCAGCCCCCACCCCGGGAGAGATCCCCGGTGAGGCAGCTCCTCCCATCCCACCCAGCTAATCAGGGCCAAACTCCTCGCTGCAAACGCGAGCATCAGCAGCAGGGCCCTTCCTGCAGAGAGCAGAGCAGCCCGGGGGCTGAACACAGAGCGCTGCTGATGGAGAGGCGCCCGCGGTGGCTCGGTCCCCGCTGCCCCGGCAGCCTGACACTCGGCAAATGAACCTCGGTGCTTTATGTGCTCCCCCTCTTCATTCTTTGCTCATAAACCCGGCAGGAACGGGGCTGGGACAGAGCTGCTGGCGGCAGCTGTGCTCAGGATGAAAAATGAGCAGCACATGCACGGGAGGCAGCTGGAGCACAGCGAGAGACCCCGGGGTCCCTCGGGTTATTTCCCTCTCTGCGGAGGGGCCCTGAGCTTAACCCTTTGCTTTCCTCTGTTGGAGCAAAGCAGCCAGAGCCACAGCCCCGGGTCACACCTGGCTGTCCCCGGGACGCTCCCGGCGTTTCTGGTGAGCCCGGGGAGTGCAGAGGAGCTGCAGCCTGGAAATTACAGAGGAGCTGCAGCCTGGGGAGTGCAGAGGAGCTGCAGTCCGGGGAGTGCAGAGGAGCTGCAGCTCAGGGATTGCAGAGGAGCTGCAGCCTGGAAATCACAGAGGAGCTGCAGCTCAGGGATTGCAGAGGATTGTACCTCGAGGATTGCAGAGGAGTTGTATCTCGGGGATTGCAGAGGAGCTGCAGCCCTGCAGGAACAGGCACCGGGAGGTGTGGAGGTCACATTCCGTTTGCCCTCCTTGCTGAGGAGCAAGCCCAGGCTGTGTCACCTTGGGAGGGCTGGCCTGGAACAGAGACTGGACAGAGGCAGGGAATAAAAGCAGGGATTTATTGAAAGGCCTCTAGGACAGGAGCCTGGCCAGGGTTGCACCCAAGGTGGACCCAAAATGGTCACCAAATGGACCCAGAATGGACCCCCAGTCACGAGGTCTCACACTTTGATAAGTTTTGATCCATTTGCATACTGGGGTTTGATTGTCCAGTTACAGCTGCAGCTTGTGAGGTCCCACCCTCCTTGCTCTCTCCCCTCAGCCCCCTGTTGTTTGTGCTTTTTTGGCCCTGAAACCTGCACCCGTTGGTCTCAAGCTGGAAAAGGATCGATTTTCTCTACCTGCCCCCTGTAGAGCTGACTGACACTGCACGCGAGGCTCAGAACTGCACACCGAGGCAGCACAGAACCCGAAAAACCTGAAAGCCAAAACTTCAGGCCCCGTTTTCCCCCATTCCCCCCCCGTGCCACCCACCTTGCAAGGGCCCCACGTGTCGGAGTGGCCGCGGCGCAGCAGGGTGGGCACGGCCCCGCATCTGCCCGCTCCCTGCAGCCCCCCAGGCCGGCCTGCGCCTCAATGCCGCCTTTGTTCCCGGCTCTGGCACGCCCCAGGGTGTCAGTGACACTGAAAAGCTTTGACTGGCCCTTTCTGTTTGTTTTCTTGGCACACGCCGGCATCGCTGCCATGGCTCTGCCCCGTGTGACTGACGGGATTTTTGGGCAGCAGCTCTGCCCGGAGAAGGGGCTGGGACACCCAGCGGTGCCACCCAGCCCCTCTGCCTCCTGCAGTGCCCATCTCCCTCGGCCTGCTTCTCCAGCACGGCATCCCACCTCCCAGAGCGGGTGAGCTGCGCTGGGCACTGCTCCTGGAGGCTGCCACAGCTCCAGGAGCCTTTGTGACAGACAGACAGACAGACAGACAGACCCGTGTGCTGCACCTGCCATGGGATGCTGGGCTCCTTCTGTGGGGCACAGGGCTTGGAGCTCGTTTGCCTTCAGGACTGCAGGCTCTGGGCCGTGCTGAGGAGGGCTCGTTGCTCCCACTGGCCGTCAGGTTCCTAAATTCTTTCTGACAGGCGCATGTAATGATATCCAAATGGGGAAGTGATGGAGTAGCAGAAAATTGACTGGCAAGGACAGCGTGATGGAGCTGGAGAGCAGCAATCCCTGCTAAAAAGCCGTGGAGGCTGCCGGGTGCTCCTGGAGCAAACACCAAGCAGGGCCCTGGCAGGGCTGTGGAAGCAGCGAGGATTCCACCCTGTGACCTTTAAAGCTGCTCAGGCCACTCAAATGCTTTGGGTTTCCAAGGCTCTATAAAATCACACAAACCAGCCGTGCCTGGCATGTTCCTCCCAGGTTTCTGTGGTGTTGGAACCGTTTGAAGGACCCTGAAGGGTTCAGGAATGGGGGATTGAGGGCTGCTCGTGCTCCTGCCACGTGTGCAGCATGCCTTTGTGGCCGTGGAGAGGGCTGGAGCAGGGTCTGGGGTGGCTGTGCTGAGTCTGCCCAGCATCGCCACAGAGCTCACCTGGAAAGGCAGCATCCCGTGGGATGTGGGCTCTGAGGGATGCACCTTGCAGCTCTGCCAGCCAGGGCTCAGAGAACCCTAAAGTACAAAAGGGCCACGACAAAACCCTGCACAGACCCCCCAAAATCCCAGCCTGGGCACCCCTGGCAGTGCTCTCCAAAGGCTCCTGGAGCTCTGGCAGCCTCGGGGCCGTGCCCATTCCCTGGGCAGCCTGGGCAGTGCCCAGCACCCTCTGGGGGAAGAACCTTTTCCTCAATACCCAACCTAAACTCCCCTGGCACAGCTCAAGACCAAACCCCCGTGTCCTGCCCCTGCACAAAGGGCACCCACGAGCTGGGAGCAGGCAGCTCCTCCTTCGGCAACCAGTGATTACAACAGTGGGGTTGTACTGGATTTACTGGGGAGCCTTTTCCTCCTCTGCACGGGAGGTGTCAGAGCCCTCAAACCTATCCCAAGCACCACAGACAGATCCAGCTGGGATCACTGCAGATCCCATTCCCTGGAGGATTTCCTCCCTTCCCTTCCCTTCCCTTCCTCCCAAGGCTTCCCTGGCTGTTGCAGGGACCTGCAGGGTGAGCCAGGCTGGCTCTCCCCATCCCCACCCAGGCACGGCACAAAGCTGCTGCTGGTGCAGTGCCTGCACTCATTTTCATGCATTTATGCTGAGACTAAAGACGTCCCTGCATATTTCCCTCCCGAGCCTCGCAATCAGCAGTGGAAATAATTTGCTGTTGTCTGCTCTGATGTTGCCATCTCCTGCACACATCCAAGTGACAAAGACATCAGGCCCTCAACGTCCGACTGAAGAATAATTGGAAATCCAAAGTGGCACTAAATGTTATTTTCTAAATAAAATGCGTTCAATTACGGAACACGAGGCTGTCAAGCATTAAAAAAGATTAGTTAGAGGCGGAAAAGGAATATTGTTCAGCCCTTCAGAGGCTTCATTACACGCCCAGGATATCCCTGTGTTCTTTGGGACAGGCAGGGGGAAAGGGAATGCAGAACTATGGAAATATTTCCAGCAGCCTGTGCTGCCCAGGTGGGCCTGGACGCCTCTGCACTGCTGGATTTGCATCTCAGTTGTTGGATAAAAATGTAGGGAGACAGAGACATGGTTGTAGAGATAAATAGAGGGGAGAAAGGCAAGGAAAAAAAACGGATAAATCAAGAAAAAGCAGAGAGCAGAGCAATTCCTGCCTCCATGCCTGCAGGGAAGAGGAGGCCGAGCACAGGGATGGGCTGGGACAGGAGGGGTCAGGGATCTCTGCAGGGATGGGGATGGCAGCCAGCCCCGGGTGTCCAAATCACCCCAAACCTGCCGAGAAGGGACAAATCCGGGCACAAATCCAGCAGCTGGAGCCCAGGGCTGTGTCTCTGCCTTGTCTGTGTGTTAATAAACCCAAAGACTGCAGCAGCTGCGCTGGGAACTGGCCGTGGAGCACAAAGACAATCATATTTCACCTGGTAGGAGCTGCTAAATTCACACTTAGAGCAATAACAGCGCAGCCAAACAAACCTGACCCCGGGTGGGAGCCGTGCCTGGGGCAGGCACATCCCCAGCCTGCACAAACAGACCCAGAGCAGGAGCATTTCTCTCAGATCCCTCCTTTCAGCAGCTCTGGCCCCTGGAATTAACAGCCAGAGCCCAGCGGGCTGCAGGGGGAGGCAGAATTATTTACATTTACATGGCTCTTCTCCCTTCCTGCACCAGGATTAAAGGCCAGGTGAGGTTTCTTTGCGTGGCAGTTTTTATTTTGGTTTTGGAATTTTTTTTTTTTTTTGGGGTGTGTGTGTTTTTTGGGTTTTGGTTTGGTTTTTTTTTTGTTTGGTTGGTTTTGGTTTTTTTGGTTTTTTTTGGGGGGGGTTAGGTGGGGTTTTTTTGTGTGCGTGTGGTGGGTTTTGGTGGTTTTTTTTTTGGTTATTTTTTCTTGTGTTTTTTTGGGGGGGGGGGTTTTGTGTGTTTGTTGGGGTTTTTTTTGTTTTGTTTTGTTTTGTTTTGTTTTGTTTTTCTTTTTTTTAAAGAGAATATGATTATCGCCTGAAATTACCGAGGTGCAGAAGCACCAAATGCTGACCTGGAGCTGCTCCCCCAGTCAAACAACCCCCCGTGCTGGGGGAGAGGGCAGAGCAGCCCACACACAACTGGAGATGGATTTATTCCAGCCTCTGCTGCAAGTCTGAGGGCTGGGAAACCAAATCCCTCTCTCCCAGGGTTTCATTAGCTGGGAATGGCTTTCTAACGAGATTTACACCGCCTCGCCTGGAGCCTACACGTCCTGCTCTGCACCCGAGACAATCACAGCAGCCAGCTCGGGGGGAGCCTCCTGCCCCTGCTGTCACCATCCTTCAGCTCTGTGACACCAGCGGGGAGATCACCGGGAGCACAAAACCCACACCAAACCCTGCCGCTGGAATCCTGGAAACTGAGAATTTTGGGGTTCAGTGTCTAGCAATACAATATTCTGAGTGTTGGCTGGGTCCTTCTTCTTCACTTTCTCCTTCAGGGGTTTGGGTGTTTTTCTGTCATTGGGTGGAGAAGGTTTGCATTGCGGGCCTTGGGTGGTCACTATTGGGTCGGAAATACAAACCATAGAGGTGTCACCTCGTTATCGGGTGATTAACGCTTAAATAACCTTGGGAAGAGGTTACATTTTACCCCTGGTCCCTACCCCGCTGGTTCACAGGCTCCTTTTGGGGTGGGCTCTGACTGTTCTGGGGCGCTGCATCCCCTGCATCACCCAAACAAAGCCCAAACCCAGCCCCCGATCCCCTGCTGCCGCCTCTCGGGGAGATTTCTCCCGCAAATCCAACACTTCCTGCAGCATCCTGCTGGGACGAGGTGCCAGGGACGAGCTGGATCCCAGGCCACCAGCCTGGACCAGGCAAAGACCTAAAATGGAAAAATCCAGCTTGTTTGTGACTGGCTGGAGCCCCGCACTCCCCTCTCTGCAGGCACGGGAATGCTGTTTCTGGCACGGCTTCTCCAAATAAAAGTGTGGTCAGCTCTTTTTTGGATGGCTTTGGAGCCAGTTGTTTTTGTGGGCAGCGCTGTCTGCTCGCTCGCACCCGAGGCCCAGCCACACAGGGAGGAGAGATTTGTCCAACCCCGTCCTTCCCCTGGCTCCTCCGCAAAGAAAATAAAAATAAAAAGACTTACAACCCAGTTCTTGGTGAGGCATTAATAGCACCCAAGGCACTGATGGCCGTGAGTCTCTTAAATGGGTGGGGAAAAGCCCAAAACAGCAGCAGGGGGCAAAGGGAACATCGCCCTGCTCCCCGGGGCTCCGAGGCAGCAACAGCAAAACCCCCCTTGAGCTCGGCTTTTCTGCCATCAAACCCACAAATTTGGCTCTCCCAGAGCTCAGGGAGGTTTGGAGGACAGAGAGGCTCCCAGGGTGAGGAGGAGAAGAGCCCGGGGTCAGTACGTATTCCCAGGTGTGGCTCGGCAGCAGCAGCAGCTGACACGGCAGCTCCTGGGCACCTGCAGGGCTGCCAGCAAGGATCAGCCCCGGGGCTCAGCCAAGCCTGGAAAACGCCGCTGGCTACGGCCACTTCCAGCTGCTCTGCAGGAGCTCCCAGAGCTGCCAGCCCGGTGCCCAGCACAGCTGGGTGCCCTGTCAGCTCGGGGACAGCCACCGGGGCCTGGGCTGCAGCTTCCCAGGGGGTTTGGGGCGCGGGGATCAGCTCTGCACCGACACTTCCCCACCCTAAAGGGTCACTCCAGGAGTCCCACAGGCACAGCTGCAGCTGGGAAGGGGATGCCCGGGGTGTTGGGGTCTTTATAAACAACCTGGCACTGCAAACCACACCTGGGACCCTGTCCTGCCTCACTCTCCTCCTTGGAGCATCCACCTGGGAAGTGCAGAGCAGCCCTTGGCCGTGGCACTGAGGGGCTGGGGGGTTCCCAGACCTCCTGTGTGAGTTAGGACAGGTCACACAGCATCTCTGTGCTTCAGCCCTGACCTGAACAGCGATGCTGCTGCTCCATCTGGTAGGGAAGGTAAATCTGGGAGTGGAGAGCAGAATGTTCCCAGGCTGCTGGGGGTCGCTGCAGAGAAACCACTGCAACAGGCAGAGGGAAAACAGAGAGGGAAAACAAAAATCCCCCTGGGCCAGCAGCACGTCCCCAGCTTGATTACAAGAAAAAATAATTTCTTTAACACCCACACAGAGAGCTGCAGGCCAGGGTTGCTGCTCCCTCTCTCTGCCTGGCCACTCTTGGCAGGGCCCGGGGCAGGGCTGGGGCAGCCCCCGGTGCAGGGGGAGCAGGCAGTGTTTAGTCTGCCAGGCACATTCCTGCTGGCTGCTCAAATAAATAAATACAGGATTAGTGATGGAGCTCCTTCCCCTCCCCAGCACCAGCCAGAAATGCCACAGTTACCCTGGGGCTCCTTGGAACTGTGCAGGGATGGGGCTGCAGGGAACCCGGGGATGGAGGGACCCCGGGGATGGAGGGACCCCGGGGATGGAGGGACCCCCAGGGATGGAGGGACACCAGGGATGGAGGGACCCCCAGGGATGGAGGGACCCCCCGAGCTCGAGGGTTTTCTTGTTGAGGGAGGCAGGATCTGCACCAGGTTTGGTGCTCGGGGTTTCCATTTGGGGTGCTGAGTGTGCTCTCCAGGAACACCCCAGAGAGATCCCAGAGCCTCCCTTCAGAAAATACCAACATTTTCTGCCACAGCGAAGTTTCAACGGGAAATATTTGTCCAGGAGGAGGGAGAGCAAGAGCAAACCCCACAAAAAGTTGGGTTTTTTCTGCTTTCCAACCAGCTTTAACTTCTCTATTTAGTCCCAGCTTGCAAGACCATTCCAGGCATTTTCCCTGGGCCACGTCCATCATTTCCAACCCTACAGGAGCTTGAGCCAAGTTCCACCTCATCTGGGGGGATTTTTCAGAACCTTCAGGGGAAAAGGAGAAAAAGGCAAAAAGATGCTCAGGGTTTAAGAGTCAGGGTGGATTTGAACTCTCTAAAATCCTTCTGCACCTCTGAGCCTCAGCTTCAGTCCAAGCAGGAGCTGGAGGCCTGGAGAGGTCAGTGCTGGGGGGGCTCCCAGCTGCTCACACAGCCACCAGAAAAGTGCCACCAAGGTTTTGGGGAGAGCAGGCAAAGCCTGATCCAGGGGAAGCTCTGCAGGACACAGCTTGACCTTGGCAGAGTCACAGACCCAGGAATGGTTTGGGTGGGAAAGGATCTGAAAGCCCATCCAGTGCCACCCCTGCCATGGGCAGAGGGACATCTCCCACTGCCCCAGGCTGCTCCAAACCCTGCCCAGCCTGGCCTTGGGCACTTCCAGGGACGGGGCAAGCACTTCCAGGGATGGGGCAAACACTTCCAGGGACGGGGCAAGCACTTCCAGGGACGGGACAAACACTGCCAGGGACGGGGCAAACACTTCCAGGGACGAGGCAAGCACTTCCAGGGACAGGGCAAACACTTCCAGGGATGAGGCAAACACTTCCAGGGACGAGGCAAGTACTTCCAGGGATGGGGCAAACACTTCCAGGGATGAGGCAAGCACTTCCAGGGATGAGGCAAGCACTTCCAGGGACGGGGCAAGCACTTCCAGGGATGAGGCAAGCACTTCCAGGGACGGGGCAAGCACTTCCAGGGACGAGCAGTCCTCCCAGGGCAGGGATCCAGCAGGACCAGCTCCTGCACGTTGTCTGCACACACCCCACAATAACGGAGGGATGCTCCACACTGCAGCCCTTTTTCCATTTCACCCTTCACTGGATCACTTTATGCATCTATTCCCTTTGCTAATTCAAACTAATTAAAGTATAAAATAGAATAATTTGTGCCATTTCAGAGCTCCCTCAGCATATTGTGAGTTATGTTTCCTTTCTGCTGGCGCCCGACGTGAGCAATCCCCGGCCCCGCCGCCTCGGCACCCCAAACTCCTCTGCTGGGGAGAAAAACTATTCCAGCAGCAGGGAACAGAGGGGAACTTCAGAGAGGATGAGGAATCCAGATTTGCTTTTAAATTTCGGAGCTGAACACCGAGTGTGACATCCCAGATCTCTCCTTCTCACCCTTTCCCCCCTGGGAACGCGGCTCTCTCACTGCTGCTGAGGAGGACCTGGCTCTGTCTGTCTGTCTGTCCAGACTGGAGACCCTGCAGCAAGGCCAGGCCTCTGCAGCATTCCAACCCCAGCCCTGAACATCAGCATCACCCCCAGAGCTGCACGAGCCCCTGGACAGCCTGGGATAGGGGAAGGTACCCCCATGGCAGGGGGTGGAAGTGGATCAGCTTTAAAGTCCTTTCCAGCTCCAAAAATTCTGGGAATCCATCAGCTCAGCTTCCTTCAGGATGGAGCAGGGGTGGTGGCATCACATCTGGAAGGACACCAGGCCTGCCCCCAGCTCCTGAGGGTGTCACAGCTCCCTTCACACACAGCAGCACCGCGGAGCTGAGCCTCTGCCTGGGAACGCGCACGAAAGGGAAATTCTAGAAATACCTCGGGACCCTGGTGGCCTGGAAATGAAACAATGGCTCTGGGCAAGAGGGGGAATCGGGCAGGGAAGCAAACACGTGGGAACCCTGCGGCTGTGACTGGCAGGGGAAGAAACGGCCCCGACACAAAGAAAAAAAAAACCAAAGCAAAACAAACAAACCGCAGCACTTGAAAGGAGCAACCGCATGAGCCACGTCTGGGACAGAACTCATCCAGGAAAAGCAAACCCGCTGACCCCGGGCTCACACCCCGCCAAGGGGAGGATCCCCTCCCTGCTGGGCTCCTGCCCCGCGCTCCTGCGGTGCCTGGGCAGGCTCTGGGTCCAGCCCGGGTGGCAGCAGGGGAGCCCGGCAGGGCCAGGGCTCTGCAGAGCCGGACAAATGTGCCGGCAGCGGGGAGGCAGAGCGGCCAGCAGGCTGCCCCACCTGGCCGGGCTGCGGCTTCTTGCTCAAATCTTGATGTTAATTAACACATCCTCCTTGTCAGGCAGGTATGGTTCAGGAGCTCAGACAAGTTTTTTTTTAGCGGAATTTCTTAATTATTCCTAATTGACCGCAGGGAGGGGAGAGGAAAGAGGCGGGGTTGAGTGGGGAATTTTGGGGAGGAGGAGCAGGTGGTGTGGGAGAGGAGCTGTGCGAACACCCCGCGGGCACAGCCCTTCCTCCTGCCCCATCCCGAGCTGTGCCTGTCCCAGCTGATGGGCACAGGGTGAGCAGGTGGAGGAGCCCACGGGAGGCAGGATTTTGGACACCTCTGGTGGGATCGAGCCTTTTTCCCTGTGCCAGTGTTCAGAGCTGGCTGGGATTATGTCCAGCTAACTGGCTGTTCAACTAGCAGATAATGTAGTTAAAAATTTAATCAGTTCGTTTTTTCCCTCTTGGTGACTCCAGACCCTTTTATCCACATCTCTTGCATTTTTTATCATGTTTTCTCAGTTCTTTTCAGGACACCATCAGTATTTACAGCCCTGCTGCTCCAGGACTGGTGGGCTCCCCTGTTTCTCTTAGCCCTCACTCCAATCCCAGCCTCTCCTAAACCACCTGGGACGCTCCTCTCTGCCTCCCCCTCCCTCAGCATCCAGAAAGTCCAGTCCAAGGCAAAGCACTTTTCACAGGGCTGAAACCTCCCTGGGTGGGGTGACAGGACAGGGGAATGCACAACAAACGATCCCCGGAGAGCTGCAGCTCCTGGCACGGGGGCCCTTGCAAAGCAAATGTTTCACCCCGAGCCTTGCTCAGCCTGTGTGCAGAAAGGGACTTTGCTCCACCAACACTGGGAAATGAATTCCTGCCTTAAGCAGGGTCAGAACCACTTCTCTTCTCCCCTCTGAGTGCTGGGAAGCAGGAGCTGCGGGAGGGGAACCTGAAGGAGCTCCCGACTGCCACCCTTAAACCGAGGGGTTCAATTGCTCCCCGTGCCTGGAAGCAAAAGTTTCTTTATTCCTCTCTCCCCCAGACTGGGCTGTGCAACTGTTGCTTCTGTGCTTTGTGGGAGTGAAATCAAATGTCAAACACTCTGCTTTGGAAGGAGTTGGCAGCCAGACATGAAAGGCTCAGGGAGAGCTCAGAAAAAGAAGGAGGAAAAAAAAAAAAACAAAACCTGGAGCAAAGCAGAGACAGGGCCGGGCCAGGAGCCAGGGGAGCGGGGAAGGGCTGTGCCTGCAAGCTCTGAGCGGGGAGAGGCTCTTTGCCCTGCATCTCAGCACAGAGCTGCTCCTGCTGCTGCCTGCACAGAGGGGAGCTGGGCTGGGTGCCCAGGAGCTCCGTCCCTGGTGGGAGGTGTCCCCACAGCTCCAGCCCCGCTGCCACACCCCGCTGCCGTCCCGGGGCTGTCCCCAAGGCCGGGGCAGCTCAGGAGGTGCCAGCAGCTCCTCAGCCCAGCTCCACAGAGCCCAGGCCGTTTCTGGAGAGCTCTGGCCCAGGCTCTGGCCTGTTTCTGTCTCGGCAGATTTTCACATCCCCGGCTCTGGAGGAGCTTCCCCCAGGGCAGCACATCCCTGCGGGCAGCAGCTGCTGTCTGGGGCATTTTGCTGGGGCAGGGTTCTGCTTTGTGCTCAGTCTCCAGCCTTCAGAGGCCGTTTTTTTTTGCTGTAAATTCTCAGTCCTTCTGCAGACACCTCCCACCGTTCACAGCCTCAGCCCTCCCGAGCTGCTGGGCCTCTCTGCTCCTGCTGGTGCTGACTCCTTTTCAATCATCAGCCTCCTTCATAGAGAACCCGGGGAAAAAAATACATTCTTGGCTGCACTTTGCTGAACTATCACATGGCCAGGATGGGGGCACTGGGGTCACAGGAGCTGACAGGATCCATGTGCATCCCATGCTGGGGTTTGGGGTCCCAGGGCACGCATTGCTGCCAGGGCAAAAGGCAAATCCCGTGGCAAAGCCTGCAAGGAGGGAGAGGAGCAGCCCCCAGCTCCTGGAGGCTCCCCAGGGCAGAGCCGGGGCTGAAAACGGAATTAATGTTCCAGGAATATTCTATTATTTGCTAATTCTCTGCACATCTTTTTGTTTCACAATTAAGCAAATTAGTGCTTTGATGAATATTAAGACGCTCTCGCCTCATAAAAGATGAGTTAGAGGCATTCCCCCTGGACTTTGCTCCTAATGAAAACAGTTCCTCAACTGTTTGAGATCCACACCGGGTCGTTTCCTCCCCGGTGGGAGCGTGGGCAGCACGTGGCGCCTGCACAAAGTGACCAAGCATTAACAACTGAGTAAAATAATTCCAAGTTTGCCCAGATCCTCATTACTGCCATCTAATCCCAGCCCAGGCTGCGATGGGATCTGAAATTCGTGGCTGCTCATGCAGGTGTCTTTCCCTGAGTGGCTCTAACAAGCACAACAGCCTCAGGGAGTCACTCCCTCCAGCCTTTCAGCAGCGAGAAGACTTCGCCCTCCTCCAAAACATCCCTTCCCTGCTTTGAGAGCTCTGCTGCAGCCTCCCGTCCCCATCCCGAGCACATTCCCTCGGCCGGGGGGAGCTGGGATCCCGCGGGCAGGGCACTCACCTGGGGCTCTGCCCTCCTGTACAGGTACTGGCACTCACCTGGTGCTCTGCCATTCCCGTACAGGTACTGGCACTCACCTGGCGCTCTGCCATTCCCATACAGGTACTGGCACTCACCTGGCGCTCTGCCATTCCCATACAGGTACTGGCACTCACCTGGTGCTCTGCCATTCCCGTACAGGTACTGGCACTCACCTGGGGCTCTGCCATTCCCATACAGGTACTGGCACTCACCTGGCGCTCTGCCCTCCCATACAGGTACTGGCACTCACCTGGCGCTCTGCCATTCCCGTACAGGTACAGGCACTCACCTGGCGCTCTGCCCTCCCATACAGGTACTGGCACTCACCTGGCGCTCTGCCCTCCCGTACAGGTACAGGCACTCACCTGGCGCTCTGCCCTCCCGTACAGGTACTGGCACTCACCTGGCGTTCTGCCCTCCCGTACAGGTACTGGCACTCACCTGGCGCTCTGCCCTCCCGTACAGGTACTGGCACTCACCTGGCACTCTGCCATTCCCGTACAGGTACGGGCACTCACCTGGCGCTCTGCCATTCCCGTACAGGTACGGGCACTCACCTGGCGCTCTGCCATTCCCGTACAGGTACAGGCACTCACCTGGCGCTCTGCCATTCCCGTACAGGTAGTGGCACTCACCTGGCGCTCTGCCATTCCCGTACAGGTAGTGGCACTCACCTGGCGCTCTGCCCTCCTGTACAGGTACGGGCACTCACCTGGCGCTCTGCCATCACGTACAGGTACTTGTGGTCGCTGGAGAAGGCCATGTCCCGCAGCACCGCGCTGCCGTCCTTGAACACCGGCACCACCTCGTACTGGATGCCGCCCTGCGGAGGCCCGTCCGCCCGGATCTGCAAGGAGCAAAGACAGCTCAGAGCGGCCCCAAAGCCCGGCTTTGTGCGCGGGGTGCTGGGGCCGGGGCAGGAGGAAGGGGAGGGCAAGGAAAGGAGAAGGAATTAATTCAGGAATCTCAGCTCCAGGCTGGAGACAGAGCGGGGGCAGCACGCGGCAGCAGGAGCTGGAGCAAAGGTTCTGTCCCCGCCGCAGCCGAGGCGGTTTTGCCGATCCAGGAGAAATGATGAGAGAGTTTGGTGGCTGCAAGGTGAGCACAGAGGCGGCCGGTGAGCCGTGATTGACCATCCAGGGGGAAGGAGAACCGTAAACTTTTAAGATTCTCTCTCAAATAAGCCTGACAGGAGACCACAAAACGCTACAGCCAACAGCAAAGCCAAGACACTGCAGAGGTGTTCCTGAATTCTCTGGACACTTATAGAATGACACCTGGACAATCTCCATCACCTCTTCCTGCCCCGGAACCCTCCCGGAGCACCAACCCCGATAGAAACGCGGAGCTGCTGCTGCCTGCGGGGTTCAGCCAGGCAGAGCCGGCCCGGCCCGTTCTGCTGAGCGGGCAGAGCTCTGGCACGGCACGGCACGGCACGGCACGGCACGGCACGACACGGCACGGCACGGCACGGCACGGCACGCTCCCCTCCCCTCGGGCTCCGAGCATCCCCCCATCCCTCCCAAAGCGCTCCCGGCTCCCGCAGGGACACCCGCCGGCCCGGGGCAAAGCCCAGCCCTGCCGGAAACGCCTCCGCTTCCCCGAGTCAAGAATCGATGGCCTCGGGGGCTGTGCCGGGGAGAAACCAACCCCGGACTTTGTCCTTCCCACCGGGATCGGCGCCTTCGGGAGCCGCGGGATGGAAACGCGCGGGGCTGGGGCGGCCAAGGGCGGGCAGCGACGGCGCTGCTGGGGCAGGGAGCCGGGAATTGCCGGGAATGTGCTGGGATGTGCTGGGAATGTGCTGGGATGAGCTGGGATGAGCTGGGAATGTGCTGGGATGAGCTGGGATGAGCTGGGATGTGCCGGGAATTGCCGGGAATGTGCTGGGATGTGCTGGGGTGTGTTGGATGTGTTGGATGTGCTGGGGTGAGCTGGGATGAGCTGGGATGAGCTGGGAATGTGCTGGGATGAGCTGGGATGTGCTGGGATGTGCCGGGAATTGCCGGGAATGTGCTGGGATGTGCTGGGGTGTGTTGGATGTGTTGGATGTGCTGGGGTGAGCTGGGATGAGCTGGGATGAGCTGGGATGTGTCGGGAATTGCCGGGAATGTGCTGGGATGTGCTGGGATGTGCTGAGATGAGCTGGGATGTGTCGGGAATTGCCGGGAATGTGCTGGGATGTGCCGGGATGTACCGGGAATGTGCTGGGATGTACCGGGAATGTGCTGGGATGTACCGGGATATGCTGGGATGTGCTGGGATGCGCCGGGACTGTGCAAAGAACATCGGCTGGGGATGGGAGGGCTCTGTTGAACCCCCGCGGTCAGGCCCAGCAGCCTCGGGCAGGATGAAGCTGCCAGCCCAAGGCTGCCTCAAAAGCCCTGAATTTCCAGCGAGCAACTCCCCCCCCCAGAAGGCAGAAGGTCGGATCCTGCTTTAATTCCACCTGCGAGGATCAGAATCGTCAGAACCCCCGGGAAACGCCGGCAATCGGAGGCGGAATGACACCGGCGTGAGCCCAGAGCCTCGCTGGGTGCTGCCACCCTGCTCTGGGAGCCACCAGCCTGCGCCAGGGACAAAGGGACAAAAATCACCTGAGGAAGGAACGGCAGGAGCGCCGGGGCCCCGCAGCCGGCCCCATGCAAAGGCCCTGATTAATGGCCAGGCTGGAATGGAAGCGCCGGACGTGAAGGATCAGCAGCCTTTGTGAAAAACAACTGTTTTCCAGAGCTCCCTCAGGGCACCGGCAGCTCGTTAAATTGAGCTCCTTTCTAGTAATGAGGTCAGACAGGGCTAATAAAGAGAGATACCACTGGACAGGGCTGGTGCAGCCCAATTCCAACTGGGAATTGCAGCTCTGGCTGGGAGGCAGCGCCGATGGCTCCTCCAGCCCGGCTCGGGGCTTGGAGCTGTGCCTGGAATGAGCCCCGGGACGCGGCGCGGGGTGCTGGGTGCTGCCCGCACCCTCCTGCCCCACCGAGGCCAGGGAGCAGCCCCGGGGGGCTCAGGGAGTCTGTCACGGGCAGGGGGCTCAGGGCACAGGACAGGGGGACAGCAGAGCCCCCTGCCCCCCTCCCTGGGTGGGTGTGGAGCCCCCCGAGCCCCGCACCCACAGCCCGGGGCTGAGGGGCACCCACTGACACCGGGATGCTCCAGTGCCGCTCGTGCTCAGGGCTCGGTTTCCATGGCAACAAATGATGATGTCAGAGAAGAGCGATGATTCCTGCGGACGGGGAAGAAGAAAGGGATCATCTCACCCAGCAGGAAGCTTCTTGTTGACGTTTGGAGAGGGAAACGATTCCTCTGCCTCACGTATGGGTGCCCTCCCGGGGCCGGACAGCTCCTGAGCTGTCCCTGGAGCAGCGGCGTGGGACGAACGCTGCACCTCCAGCTCATCCCAAACCCAGGGTTCATCCCAAACCCAGGGTTCATCCCAAACCCAGGGCTCATCCCGAATCCAGGGCTCATCCCGAATCCAGGGCTCATCCCAAAGCCAGGGCTCATCCCGACCCCAGGGCTCATCCTGAATCCAGGGCTCATCCCGACCCCAGGGCTCATCCTGAATCCAGAGCTCATCCCAGACCCAGGGTTCATCCCAAACCCAGGGCTCATCCTGAATCCAGGGCTCATCCCGAATCCAGGGCTCATCCCAGACCCAGGGCTCATCCCGAATCCAGGGCTCATCCCGAATCCAGGGCTCATCCCAAACCCAGGGCTCATCCCGACCCCAGGGCTCATCCCGAATCCAGGGCTCATCCCCAACCCAGGGCTCATCCCAGCCAGCCCAGGCTGCCGCACCCCGACACGAACCCGAGGGGCTGCCTGGGCCCGACCCAGCCCTTCCCTCCCGCCGGATGTTCCCAGATCTCTCCCGAGAGGTGCCTAACGACACCACCTGCAATTCCCAACTCCTCCCCGGCTCCCGGGGCCGCGGGCAGCCCCTCGGGGAGCGGCGGGAGGCGCTGGGTGCCGGGAGCTGCAGCCCCGCCGAGCCGGGCTCACACTGAGCTCTCTAATTCCTCCACAATGCAGCCGCGGGCTAAGCCGGGCTTTATCGGCAGAGATTAGCCAAACTCCGCATTGTGCCGCCCGCCAGGCCGCCGTGCAGGAGCCGCTCAAGGATCTAATCTGACACGAAGCTCCAGCACACCTCCGGCAGGAGCGCTCCCCGCAGGTGCCGTGCCCACCTCTCTGCGCCCCCTGCCAGCCCCTCCCAGCAGGCTCCCATTAGGAGAACATCGAGTCTCTCGGTAGGAACTTTCCGTGATTAAATCACCTGTCTGTTTTCATTAGGGGTGTGTTCCAGCAGGGCTGGCTCGGGATGGAGCTCCCGGTGCCAGGGAACGCAGCCGAGCTCGGGGGGCTGATCCCCCAGCCCGGGTCCTGCAGCCAGGCCACCCAGGAGCTCCTGATGGCTCCAAAGCTCTCGGGGCTCCCAGGTGGGAAGAGCCAGGGGGGCAGTGGGGGAGCTCCTGAGAGGATTCCTGGGGGCAGCAGGCGCTGCCTGAGCTCGCTGAGCCCTGTGATGGCACCGGAGTGAAAAACCTGGGCCTGTGTGATCCTGCTGGCCCTGCATCCTCCCACAGCCACAGCAACCTCCAGCAGGGGAGAATCCAGAGCTGGAACTGCAGATTATTACCCCAGAAGTTTCCAGGAGCCCTTCAGGCCCTCTGTGAAGTTGTGGGGGTGAAGCACCCCCAGACTGGCTGCTGACCAGCTGGGTTGGACCCATTCCCAGCTCCCTGCTGAACCCCTGGCTCTGGGGGGGATCTGAGGATCATTCAGGCAGTCTCACCCACATCTGGGATCTGAATTTGCAGGTGTGCCAGGGCCCCAGGCCCCAGCAGGACCCTCACTGTGTCCCCACCCACAGAGGCCCAGCCCCAGAAACCCTTCCCTGCTGCAGGCAGGAACCCCAGGAGTGGGGCTGGGCTCTGCAGGAGGAGCCTGCCCCTCGGAATTCAAGGGAAATGTTAATCCCATTTAGCACCTTCCCTTTTAAATCATAGACGTGTCCTGAGAAAGTTAATGACAAACCTTACACGCACATTCCATTCAAATCAGCACATCCAATTAACTTCATTACCTGCAGGCTCCCTCATCTCCCGGGCTCTCTCTCTCTCCTGTCACATCTCCTTGATGCCTTTCTCCCAAATTAGGAGGGGATGGATCTGTCACAGTGGGCATCACCCCTGCCTTCGCCCCAAAGCCTCGATGGATGGGTTCCCTGCAGGAACTCACCGTGGCTGGGGGCAAAGCAGCTCCTGGAGACCAACTCTGGTCCCTGAGGGAGGAGAAAACCCATCCCTTCCCGAATTACACTGCCCAGCTGAACATTGAACACTCTCACTGATCTCTGCTGGGCTGCAGAAACCCTGGGGAGAAATTCTGCACAAAGCCTGGGCTTCAGGTGCCTGCCACTGTGGTGGGATCACCCCAAAGAGTCATCTTTGGGACATCCCAAAAGATCATCCCAAACTGCCCCAGCCGGGTTGGGCAGGCCTTGGAGCAGCTGGGACACTGGGAGGTGTCCCTGCCATGGAGCAGGGTGAGCTTTGAGCACTCTGTGCTCTGCTTCTCTGTGCCTGAGGACACCCAGCTGCCACAGCAAGGACAAGGAGCAGCTCTGGGCTGCACCCACAGCCTTGGATCTGCCAGGAGAAGAGATTCCAGAGCGTTCCTTCCACCAGCACAGCTCCACTGCCTCGAGGAAAGACCCTGGGAGAAGGATCCCTTGCTGCCTCTCTGCAGGGCTCTGCAGGGGAAGGAGCCAATTGCTGGGGTGAGGCAGCAGCTCAGACACCCTCAGCACCAACCCTGAGGAGAAATTGCCACTGGAGAGGTTCTTCCCTTCTCCAGGCCTTTCTTTCCTTCTCCCAGGCTGCTCCCTGCCGCCTGGAGCAGAGCTGCTGGTGCAGGCTGGAGCAGGGAGGATGGAGCAGAGGCACCATGCAGAGCCTAATCAGCAGCCCCGTGTCTTTAATTTATTGCTGCATGAGAGGCTCGTTTAGAACAAAGCTGACAGTTCGGGAGATCATTCCTTGAAAAGACTTCTTATTTGAAAAGCTGTCAGCTCACACCTTGTCACAGCCCTACTCGCAGGCAGCAAGAACTTTAATAACATGCCACCTCATGCAAATGAGCTGCTAATTAATTAAGTAGTATTCTTCCGGGGATGGATTCATTAAAATGAAATTTGGGCCGGCGAGGCTCGGATTGCTTTGGATGGTGCTTTAAATCAGCAGCATTGTCTTCTCCTGCAGGCCCGGCTCTCCCTCCCATCCAGAGGGAAGAGGGTTAAAATGGGATGGAACGAGGAGCTCGGCCTCTTTGCACCCTCTCTTTGCGTGCCTTCCCTTGGACCCTCTTGGACTCTGCACTGGATCCCTGGACCCTTCCCCAGTCAGGCTGCCTCCCCACCACCAATAAAGCACGTGTTCCAAAGAGTGTCCTGATCTTCAGATCATCTCTCTCCCCGGACAACCAGCGTGCTTTCCAATAGTTCAGGGCCCAGGTGTCACGACCCGCTAATGCAGGCGGGAATCGTGATGGTTCCAGTTTGATCTCAAGGCCTCTGATGCCCTGGGGAAAGAGCGTTTATTTTGAATTTAAAGGAAAGCCCCTTTGTTGCCATGCTCGTGCCTGCATGTTTGGGTTTTGGGAATTCCATTCCCAGGCACGGTCTTGAAGCACAAGGTCATGTTCTGTAAACTACCGAAGCTCCCACATCTGTTCCCAGAGGAGGGGCTTCGGTGATGGTCTCTGGAAAACGACCAGTGGTTCCCAAGGGTCCCACCTCTGGGGTGGGCACAGTTGTTAATGTACAAAAAGAGTCAGGAAAATAAAGGAGGGGTCTCTTGCTTGCAAGAGCTCCACGCAGCCTCTTTGATGCACTCCCTGCCTCGTTCCTGTGTCCCCCACAGCGATGCCCCTTATCTTTGTGAGCCCAAAGACAAACCACTTGCACAGTCTGAGTCAGTGTAAAGTCATGCCAGCATTCTTCTACGCTTGAACGTGCACAAATTTTTTCACTCTCGTGTGCAACATTAATTGTGCTCGCATTTGCATAGGTAGTTCCATTAATCATTCTACATCGTATTTTAATTTTTTCACTCATTTTAATATTTTAATCAAACTGCTGTATTGGGGGGGGAGGTTTTAGTCCCAGTCCCTTTTGGGGTCTTCAGTCTTTGGCGATGATCGTGAGGCAGATGAGGAGCTTAGGGACCGTCTCTTACACCAGGTACCTGCTTGTCACAGAGCATTTGCAGCCCCAAAGGCCCCAGAACAGCCCTGCATCTGTGTTCTGTGCCCACACCTCACCTGTGCCCTTCCAGCTGAGTGATCCTGCTCTCCCTGCCAGGCTCTCCCCCCACCCCAGCATCCTCCTGCAGCACTGCATTTCACAGCTGAAGGGATTGGTCTTGCTCAGTTTGCTCTGTTGACCTTGAGTGGCCGTGTAAAATGGCATCAAAAGCCACTCAGACAAGATTGTCTAATGTGGGGTTTGCTCTGAACGAGCTCCAGCCAGTCGGGATTCTCCCCAAGGAGGGAAAAACTAAATGACTGTCAAAAATTGCCAGACAAAAACCCCCTGTTTCTCCAGAGCCAGGGCTTCCAGCTGATCAGGTGGGAGCCACGGAGTTCCTCAGGAAATATTATTCTCTTTCCTTTTCGAAAACATCGTGTCAGTAATGTGTTTGAAATGGCTTCGATTTCCTGCCCAGCACCTCCCGGGAACGCTGGAACACGAGCCAAGCCCCGAGCTGCCCAAGGCCAAAACCCAGAAGGAAACCAGAGAACCTAAATTTTCTTGTCTTTGGGGCTCATAAACCTGTGGATGAATCCTGCCTGGTGGTTCTGCTCCAGGCCAGGCAGGAGAGCTCAGCTGAACAAGGGGGCCGTGCAGGGTTTGGGTTTCACTTGGGCAGAGCAGAGCCAGCAGTGTGTGTTACTGATCAGATCTGAGCTGATCCCCCCGGGGCAGGGGGGGAGGGAAAACCACAGAGCTGAGCTCAGATCCTGCGAAATGAGCCTGGCCCTCACTGCTGCTGCCCCCAGGTCACTGATGTCCCCAGGTCACTGCTGTTCCTGCATCCCCAGTTCACTGCTGTCCCCAGGTCACTGCTGTCCCCCCATCCCCATGTCCTTGCTGGTCCCATGTCCCTGCTGTCCCCCCCATATCCCTGCTGTCCCCCCATCCCCATATCCCTGCTGGCCCCAGGTCACTGCTGTCCCCCCCCCATATCCCTGCTGTCCCCCATGTCCTGCTGTCCCCCCATATCCCTGCTGTCCCCATGTCCCTGCTGTCCCCATGTCCTTGCTGTCCCCCCCATGTCCCTGCTGTCTCCCAGGTCCCTGCTGTCCCCCCCATATCCCTGCTGCCCCCACATCACTGCTGTCCCCAGGTCACTGCTGTCCCCCCATCCCCATGTCCCTGCTGTCCCCATGTCCCTGCTGTCCCCATATCCCTGCTGTCCCCCATGTCCCTGCTGTCCCCCCATCTCCCTGCTGCCCAGCAGGCCCAGAGCTGCAGGTGGGAATGGGCAGTTTTGGTTCAGAACTGGGCCAGTCTGACAAAGCTGACAGGGGCTGGCTGGTGTGAGGACAGAGCCCCAGGGCCCCTTCAGCTCTGCCCGGCCCCTGCAGCCTGGCTGGGCCCTGGGCAAGCTCAGAGCAGGGACAGGCTCCTGGCTGGGGCTGCTCCATCGTCTCTGGGCACAGCAAATGTGTCCTGCAGGAGGGACCACAGGCCCAGCAGGGCTGGCTGGGGCCCAGGGACATTTGCTGGTACATTCCCTGGCCTGGAAGCACTAAAGGCTCCTGAGGGGAGGCTCTGCAGTGGGAATCCCTGGGGCTGGATCTCTCTCTCTGCTCATTCACGCCCCAGTCTCCATCAGACAGAGGTCTGAGGTAGCCCAGGCTCCTGGTGGGTGAGGAAAGCTCCTCCTGCCCCTCTGAGCTGCTTCTCCAGTGCTATTCTGGGGCAGATCAAGGATAAAAATAAAAATATAAAAAGCAAAATCTCTTCCATCTCCGCGCTGTAACTCCCTAAGCCTTTGGCACATTCCCTTTCCAGCATCTCAGAATTAATCAGCAGATAAGCAGATGAACTGGCTCCCAATAATCTGCGTGTGCAGCACATGGAAGGCTGCTCAGCACGGCCTGGAACGCAGCGGGGTCTGCTGGGCTGGGCTCAGAGCACACGTCTGGCCCTGGCCCCCTGGCCCTGGCCCTCTGTCCCTCTGTCCCTGTCCCTGTCCCTGTCCCTCTGTCCCTGTCCCTCTGTCCCTCTGTCCCTCTGTCCCTCTGTCCCTGTCCCTCTGTCCTTGGCCTTCTGTCCCTCTGTCCCTGTCCCTTTGTCCCTGTCCCTTTGTCCCTGTCCCTGGCCCTCTGTCCCTGTCCCTCTGTCCCTGTCCATCCCTGCCAGCACACACTGCCCTGCTCTGCATCAGGCAGGATCATCTTGCTGCTCCTCAAATGCCCAAATTCAGACTCATTAAATCCAATTTCATTTCCCAACTCAGCTGGGCAAGGAGGCACCCGCAGGAGCTGGGGCTCTGTGGCTCAGCCAGGACTCAGGAGTGGGTTGAACCCCACACAGGAGAGCAGGACATGGGCAGGAGGTGGAACAGGGCTGCCCCAAACCCCACAGGACAGCAGGACATGAGCAGGAGGTGGAACAGGGCTGCCCCAGAGCTGCCCCAAACCCCACAGGGCTGCCCCAAACCCCACAGGACAGCAGGACATGGGCAGGAGGTGGAACAGGGCTGCCCCAGAGCTGCCCCAAACCCCCCAGGAGAGCAGGACAAGGCAGGAGGAGGAACAGGGCTGCCCCAGAGCTGCCCCAAACCCCACAGGACAGGGCAGGAGGTGGAACAGAACTGCCCCAAACCCCACAGGACAGGGCAGGAGGTGGAACAGAACTGCCCCAAACCCCACAGGACAGGGCAGGAGGTGGAACAGAGCTGCCCCAAACCCCACAGGACAGCAGGACATGGGCAGGAGGTGGAACAGGGCTGCCCCAGAGCTGCCCCAAACCCCACAGAGCAGAGCAGGACAGAAGCAGCTCTGCCCCAGGCGCTGCTTTGGTTCCCCCAGCACAGCTCATCCCTCCCGGCACCCGGAGCCCGAAATCCAGAGCGGGAGAGGGGCTGGGGCCGGGGGCAGGGAGGGGAGGGCCAGCCCCAGCGCATCCCTGCTCCTCCGGAATGGACCTGGAGATAAACACGCGCCTTCCGCCCTTAATCCCCCGCAGCCTCCCGAACATCAGCCGCGCTAAAATTTTCATGTAATTAAGAGAAAAAACCCTAATCCAGTGTAATTAGCTCCCTGATTGCCAACGTCAGGCAGCGAAGGCGGTGTTTGAACAGCAATTCAAGGTCTGGCTGGTTGGGCAAACACTGCGTGTGTGGCTCGGTAATCCAACCCTGGAACCACTCCCTGCTGCCTCCCCAAAGTGCCCGGAGTGCTCTCCGGGCTGCCAGGGGCCTCATCTCCCCCAAAATGCTGCTCCACCGAGCTCCAGCCCCAGCCCTGAGGGTGGTGCCCCAGCCCCAGCCACCACCCATCACCCCCAGATCCTGGGTGTAGTCACTGTTTGCCATGTTTGGGTTTTTCTCAAGTTCTTTCCCAGAGATTTAAACTGCTAAACAAGGTCACTCTCTGGAAACTCTCTTGTTTTTCACTTTTCTCTCTCCCGAGGAGGGGCTTTGCTTGTTGACCCTTGGTGTGACCAATGGTTCAAAGGATCCCACCTCTTAGGTGGGCACATTGTAAAAAGGGATAAAAATAGGTTCTGAGAATAAACCTTTTTGGAGCATCAACCTTCTGAACAAGACTCGTGTCTCTTCTTTCATGTCCAACAGTGACATCTGATATACAGAAAATTCCCTGCACATTATTTACAATTGTGAACCAATATCTGTGCTCTGCACTGAACAGGTGTCTTCTACTCTGACCCAATCCCTCTAAAGTTACTCAGTGCCATCATCACTGCACAAAAATGAGACGAAGAAGAAGGACAAGTGCAGTCACTGCCTATCATGTTTGGGTTTTTTGAAGTTCTTTCTCAGGGACTAAAACTGCTAAACAAGGTCATGCTTTCTAAACTCTCTTGTTTTTCACATTTCTCTCCTAAGGAGGGACTTTGCTTGTTGACCCTTGGTGTGGCCAATGGTTCAAAAGATCCCACCTCTTAGGTGGGCACGTTGTAAAAAGGTATAAAAATGGGTTCTGAGAATAAACCAGCCCCTTTTTGGAGCATCAGCCTTCTGAATCACCAGTCCATGTCTCATTTATTGTTCCCACAGCGACACAGCAGCACCCCCCCTGCCCACCCCAATCCAGCTCTGAGAGTCACAACTCAGAGCCTGCTGGGGCAGCTGAGGGATGCCCAGCACAGCCTGGCAGAGCTGGAGGGCACCACGCCTGCCAGGGGTTTGGGGGGGCAGGTCAGAGCCCACCCCAGCCCCCCAGCCCGCTCTGCTGGGATGTTTTTTTTCTCGTTTTCATTCATATACATGAAGGCAAAATTTTAAGAGTGAAGCGTTTGAATTTTGGGAAGGGGAAGCAGATGGGAGAGGAACAGGGAGCGTGGATGTGTGTGCCAACGGGGAGGCAGAGAAACCAAGAAAGCACAGAGAGAGAAAAGGCACCTTCGCTTAACCCTTTCATCCACCCCCAGCAACGGGAGCTGAGCTGCTGAAGCCACGGTCAGCTGTGAGGGAATCTTGACCTCAAACCAGCAGACTCCAGGTGTTGGAGCCCCCTGACCAGCCCAGCCCAGCAGGTCCTTCCCTGCCCTCCCTGCAGTTTGTGCCTGCAGAGCCTGCTCTGAGCATCTGCACTGCTCTGGTTTGTGCCTTCACCAAAGCCCCTGCTCCCGAGGGCTTCTGTGCCTTGAAGATCTGTTCCAAAGCAGCTTCAAACCCTCCAGTTTTCATTATTAATACAGCTCCTTTCATCAGAGTCCACTCATCTTTTTTCGCTTTCTCTTTCTGCCTCTGCCCTTTCATTGTTTCCCTGGGAATGGCACCGAGACCCCGGCCCCGCTCCCTTCCAGCAGCAGGAATCCAAGGAATCCATCCCAGCACAGCTTCCTCCTCCCATCCACGGTTTGTTGTGGGTTTCCTTTTTTTTTTTTTTTTTCTCTCCCCCCCTTCGTTTTATTTCCATCTGTATTTAATCCCAGACAAACACAAACAACAATCTCAGCTCCCCGAGGCCATCGCTTTCTAAAATCAGTTACAGCCAACTCCAATTAGCAGGCAGGCAACACGAGCAGCTCGGAACGCTCCTGGATCTTTGGGAAGGAGCCAGCCCAGAAGGTCCTTTTTCCCCCAGACTGTCCCTTTTTTTTATTTTTTTTTTCTCTTTCCCTTCTGAAGGACTTGCACCATCATTAGAGTCACAGGCTCTGCCGGATGAAACGCCCTCCCCTTTGCTTCTGCCACCGCGGCCTCATTAACGCTGTTGGTGCTGCTGTGCTCCAGCACCTGAGTCCACCTGCAGCCTTTGATTTAGGAGAGGATCCCAAAGGCTCTACAAGTGCTGGAGAGAGACTTCAGCGGTCACTTCAGCTTCCCTCTTAGCCTGCACTTGAAACGGCTTCTTAACAGCCTCTCCAAGGCGGGCTGAGGGGAGGCAGCCAGGGCAGCTCCTGCCAGGCACAGACCTGTCCCTCCTCAGGGCATGAGAGGAGCTCTCAGGGGCACCCTGGGGAGGCCTCTCCCTTCCCAGGCCATGGCAGCACCTCCTGGGATTGCCCTGGGGAGGAACCCGCCAGGAGCAGCCTGTGGGATTGTTTGGTTGAACCGGGCTGTGAGTTCAGCATCCTCAGATGGGTTTTGGTGGGAATTGTCTGATCCAGTCAGGCACCTGCTCCTTGGGGGTGTCCCCTGCTCTGCCAGGGCTCTGCTGGGCTGCTCCTGCTCACTGGGGGTCTGGAGGCTGCTGGGGACACTGGTGGAGCTCAGTCCTTGGTCCCCTGGCTGAAGGGACGTGGCCAGGCAGGAGACACTGATGCTGTCCCCCCACAGCCACCCCTCCCTCCATTTCAGGCAAGGATTTCAGATGAAAATCTGGATTTTATGAATTGTGGGTCTGCTTTGCTGCTGGACTCTTTAATGTGTTTGCCAACTGCATCAATCCCAGCCACGAAGGGAACCACTGACCCCAACTGCCCGGAGCAGTCACGTCCCTGCTGGGACACGTCTGTCACCAGGGCTGGCCCGGGGCTGGGGGCCCAAAGCTGCCATCCCCCCCATCCTGTGGAACACAGAATCGTTCAGGATGCAAAAAGCCTCCAAGGTCACCAAGCCCAACCTACAAGCAGTGCCACCATCCCCACCAAACCCCACCACAGTGCCAGCTCTTCTCCTTTTGTGAGCACTTCCAGGGATGGGGACCCCAGCACTTCCCTGGGGAGCTGTTCCAATGTCTGACCGCTCTTCCAGGGAGGAAAATGTTCCCAGAATCCAGCACATCCCCTCTGCCCCTGGCAAGTGCAGAGGGCTGGAGGGAGTGCCCTGCCTGGCCGGGCCAGGCGAGCTCCATCTGGAGACTCCGCCGAGCTTCTCGTCTTTCCCGCTGGCTGGCAGGGATTGCACAGAGCCAGATCCGGCGCTGCTGGGCTCCAGCTCAGCCTTCTGCCAGCAGCTGTCAAAGGGACGGGCGAGGACGGGACAGAGAACCACTTGCATTGCTGCAGACCCCTTCCCCAGCCCGGGCTCGCTCCGCACCGAGCATCCCGCGGTCCCTGCGCTCTCCTCCCGCAGCAGGCGCACCCCTCCTTCCCCAGCGGCCAGGAAAAGCATTTCCCCCCCATTCACACCTTTTCCTGCCAGGCGGGGCTGTCAGAGCCAGCAGCGTGTGCCGGCAGACAGGTTTATCCACCTGCCCTACCTGGCACAGCTGATGGGGTTTGACAGACCGGCTTAGCATGGGAAGGAGCGGAGCAGCGCTCCTCGCAGATGCGAGGAGGAGAAGAAGTTTATCCGAAGCGTATTTTATGGCTGTGCAGAATGTATTCCATCGGCAGCCTCAAGAAAAAAAAAAAAAAAAATCACTACGGGCTCCTTCCCTAACAAGTACACGCAGATTTTTAAAATCGAATGAAACAAAACCTCCCCCGAACAAAGCCTGCCCTGTTCTACGAACCAAACCCTCTGCTGCTGAGGTGACTTCAGCTCTCGGGTGAGGATGAGGAGCTCACCGGGAAGGAGAAAGGGGTGAGAAGCAGCCAGCCCAGCCCCATCCCTGCGGGTCGGTCATTCCCAGGAGCCGCCTTCCCCCTCCAGGGTTGGAGCCCCGTGGTTTGGGAGAGATCCGAGACAGAGCGGCATTGATGGGCTCCTGCTGAGACACCCGCAAAGCTGAGCAAAGAGAGGCACCAGGCTAAAAACTGCTCCCTCTCGAGCAAAACAGACTCGCACTTGGATCGCGCAGAAATTAAAGCAACAAAAGGTCTCTGAAGGCAATTGCCGCCTAACTGAGAAACAGGCTCGTCACTTTGTACACCCATCTGGCAGGGACATACTTTCCATTTCAGCAAGTGCGAGAATGGGTGGACAGCGAGGGGAATGTGACAACAGCCGAGGAGGGAGAAGAATGCAAACCTGCGGGACAACACTGCTGCCCTGTCATGAATACTGTACTCTATTCAGATGAAAATCCATACGGCTGCTCCTGTTGCCTGCGCTCCTCTTACACAGCATGAAATTAAAATTCCTGCTCAGTCTCACATTGCCAGCGCTACAGAGCAACTCCGGAGCAGGCGAGCAGACAATTTATCCTTTGGCTTCCTCAGACGGGCTTGTGCTGGGATTGGGAGCCAGTGGGCCGAGGGAGACGAGTCCATTGCCCACGGTGACAAATTCTGCTTCCCCAACAAATCCCAGAGAAACGCTGCCGGCCCGGAGTCTGGCTGCTGGTGCTGCTTTCCCAGCGCAGTTTCACATGCGTAATTCCCCCCCAGGCCCCCCCTGCCACTTCCCTTCTTATCTTCCCAGCACAAACTCAACGTGCAGGCTAATTTCAAGGAGTGCTTCACCCAGAGTCCAGCCAAATGTCAGCGGATCTGCTGGAAATGCAAATGGAGACAAATCACGCGAAAGAGGAGGGCTTATGGATTGCGCGGGAGGGCAACAGAAGGCAAATAAAAGCTGACAGGGAGAGGGAGCGGGGAACAAATCTCCCGTCTCAAGCTGTTGATCATTCGCACAAACGCCCGGCGAGCAGCAAAGGCAGATCCCCGAAAATGCCCAAATCCCATTGATGGTCGCTGCTGAGCTGCCTGCGCGCCCCCAAACCCCACCCAGCCCCGAGCTCCGAAAGCAGCGCTTCACTCCCACCACTCCCACCCACTCCACAATGACAGGGAAGAGATGGGGAAGGGATCTGGAGCAGAACTGAGGAGCCTGCCAGGGGTTTGTGGGTTTTTTTTGGTGGTTTGTTGTGGTTTTTTTTTGTGGTTTCCCAAATTCCAAAGAGCCGTTGAGTTGTCGAAAGCAATCGCAGCTCTCACAGAAAGCGTTTTATTTTGTGGTTTCGGGATAACTGTGAGATCATCTGGGGACAAAGAGGGGGGAAGATGGTGGAGACGGGAGCTCCATCAGCTCAAAGCCAGGCACGGGAATTTTTCAGATACAAACAATTTCGTTGGGAGGTTTGCTCGTTACGTGTGCAAAGAAACAGCGAGCAGGAGGACAGGATCCATCCTGTGTGCTGTAACGTGATACAGAATCAACCCCCTCAGGTTACAAAATTCCTTATAAATCTGCTGTGTTGTGTTTTATCACACTTTCTGTCAAAATATCCCTGGCAGGGAACCCTCCTTGGAGATGCAATCGGCACCAAAGCCTTGTCTGGGAAGGAGGATTTGAACGGAACAGCAGCGAACTCCAAAATGCTCCTTGGGAGAGCTTTGGAGAGAAACCCCTTGGGGCAGGGTTAGCGAGGTCTGGCCTTTTAAAATCACCTCGTTTTATGGTTTTGCCCATCTCCACGTGGAGCAGAGATGCTCTCAAGCTCTATTAACAGCACTGCTAATCCGGGCTGGCTGCTTCAACCCGCCCAGAGCCCCCTCGGGGGCCACGAAACGCTTCCCAAAAGCATCCCAGGAGAAGTTTGTCACCTGGCAGGTGAGGCGGGGCAGCGCTGGCGTTTCACGCCCCGGCTGGCAGAGCCCGGCCCGTGCTCAGGCAGAGCGGGGCTGAGCTCCCGGTGTCACCCGGGGTGGGGACAGCCCGCGCTGGCCTCTCTGAGTGCTCACGCTCGGCTGCGCCCCGCACTTTTGTGAGGCGCTCCGGTGTTTTTGGCAGCCGCTGAACTGGAAGGGAAAGGGTCTGATTATCTCCTCCAGCACCTCGGTGGTGACCCAGACCACTGACCCCTTTCCTGTCACTCTACATTTGCTCTGGATGTTTTACACAGCGAGGGGGCGAAGCCTTCACAATTGATCCAAAGGCTCGGCGGTCTCCACGCGGTTTTCAGCTCCATCCCTTGCTCGGGGGGCTCTGGCTCTGCCTGTCCTGCTCGGAGCAGAGAGCTGGGGGAGGGCAGAGCCGGGCTCAGCACCTCCGGCACGGCCTGGGCACTTCCCACCCACACAAAAACCTCTCCATGCCCAGCGTTTAAAAGCCAGAGCTCCGTTTGTGCCCCAGCCCTCCCTGCTGCACATCGCAGAGCCCCAGGAGGGTTTGGCTTGGCAGGGACCCGAGGGATCCCCTCATTCCAAACCCCCCGCCGTGCTGGGGGGCCACGGTTTGTGCCTGCCATGTTTGGGTTTCTGGAAATTCTGCTCCCAGGGCAGAACTGCTAAGCAAGGTCACGCTGTTTGTAAACTGAAGGTGTTTTTTTCCACACGCTTTCCCATGGGAGGGACTTCGTGTGATGGTCTCTACGAGTGACCAATGGTTCCAGGGGTCCCACCTCTCAGGTGGGTGTTTTGTAAAAGGGTATAAAATAGGTTTGGACAATAAACCTGAGGGCTCCCTCCTGGGAGTCCAACAGCCTTCTGAACGAGTCCACATCTCCTCCTTTGTGTCCCTCAGCGACAGGGCTGGGGGGCCACTCACCCACCCCAGCTCCCCCTGAGCCCCACCCTGTTGTATCCCTCTGGGGATGGTTTACCCCAGAAGGAGCCCCAAAGCTGTAACTGTGGTGTGACTCTACCTTCCCCTGCTATCTCTGACCAATTGGCTCAGTGCCAGATATCTGTCCTCGGACAGAGGGTCTGGATAAACCCCTGTTCTTCCTTGTTCGTCCTCTTTGCCTCTTTGCCCCTGGAATCCCTTCAAGAATAAAGCCTTGGAACAATCCTAGGTAAGGAGCCTCTTTTGGGTCTCTTCCTCTTTCCTGTAATGATCCTAGCCCAAAGCCCTCCAGAATCTGAGCTGGCAGTCGGGGCATAGGAGGAGGGCGGAGGGCCAGGGATTTAAAACACCACCCAGCCTGGCCCGGAACATTTGCAGGGACAGGAGCCCAGATGCTGACCCTGCCCCAAGGTGAAAACAGCTGCACGGGGTTTGTGCCACCCGAACCCTGCGAGCCGCCCTGAAACCCCCTGGCTGCCGCTCTGTGACACCAGCCCCGAGTCCCAGCTTGGCCCGCGGCCTGGGGGCAAAGCTCTCTGCCCCATCCAGCCCCCCCAAAAAGGCTCTGGCTGCTGTCTGGTGCCAGCAGAGGTTTGCTGCACGCCCAGCCCTGCTCAGCTCCAGCCGAGCAGATTGTGGGAAGGATGAGACGTTGCCATCTGGATCCCTGCAGCCGAGACGGGCAGCGAAGTTCCTGGAGGAGGAGGCAGCGCCGTGCGGGGCTCTGCAGAGCCGCCCCTGCAGCGGCAGCTCCGCGGTGCCAGGGGCTGCACGGGGCTCTGCTCCGGGACACAAAGGACAACAAAGGCTTTGCCCAGGAGCTCGGGCTGCGGGCCAGCCCAGGCTGGGAGAAGCTGCTGGCCTGGCAGAGGTTTGGCAGCCGCCGTGGCCTCGGGGTGGGTTCATTTAAAGACTTTTTGGCCGCGAGTCAAGGACGCGGGGCTGGGCAGGGCTGGGCAGGGGGCCGTGCCAGCCCCTCCCCTGCAGCAGGAGAGAAGCTGGGGGCTCTGACCTCCTCATCCAGCTCCAGGAATCCCTGTGCAGCCTCGGGCACGTCCCTGTGTGCTCCTGTCCGGCTGTCAGCTGGAGATGAGGGGTTCACCCTCCCTTCCCTGGCAGTGCCTGCTCGGGGGGCAGTGGGCAGGGAGCAGCTCCGTGTCACCGCAGCATCAATAAATAATGCCCAGCTCCTGCTGGGATCCCAGCAAAAAGCTTGAGCAGGAAGAGGCAAAAGGAGGCGAGGAAGAGGAGCTGGCACAGGTGCCCCTGGGTGCTCCAGGTCTCCCCCCAAACCCTGCGGTCTGATGTGGGGTGGGATGTGGAGCTGAACCCACCCCTGAGTTTAATGTTCCAAACCTCGTCTCTACCCGGCAGCACCAAGCCCCCAGCACTGAGCAGCAGCACCAGGAGAAACAAGGAATGGAAAATCCAAGCGCAGGGAGGCCCAGAAACAAGGAGAGGGGGAGCAAGGAAACATTTTCACTTTGTTATCCTTACGGGGTGTGAGTGGGGAGAAAGTTCCCCGAGGGCACCCGCAACTTCTGCCGGCTCCAGTTTCCCCTCAGAAACCCCCGGCAGGCTGACAGAGCCCCCCAGATTAAGCAGGGCTTTGCTCATTCTGGGATTTCGCTGTAATCCAAACCACAACTCCCTGATAAGCTGTTAGCAGATTTGTGAAGCAGCGTGTCCCAGATGCTGGGGCTGCCAGCAGAGCCCACAAAGCGGCTCCTGCTGGGAACGCTGGCCACTTCCCAGCGCTGCCAGTGCCGGCAGCACGGCCAGGTGAGAGCAGCACAGCCCCGGCCTGTCTGCCACCTCCCAGAGCATTAACCCTGCGGTGTTTGTCCGCCTGCACTGCCAGGGGCACGCAGGGGAGCACACACAGCTGGGCCCGAGGGGGAAGCCTGGTTTGGGACAGCAATCCTCCAAAAAACACACCGGGGCTGCAAAGCCAGCAAGCTCTGCTTCTCTAAAATCACTTCTTAGAGTTGGATTAAAACTCCTTCAGATGTTGGCACCCGATCCCCTTCACAAACCTCCTTCGCCACAGCGGCGCTCACAGAAAAAAAAAAAAACAAACACTTTTTTTGGGGGGAAATGCGTTCCCAAAAGGTATTTCCAGCTGCTCCCAGGGCTCGGGAGAGCAGAGTGGGGCAGAGCCTGTGAGCACAGAGCCTGTGCTAATTTGTGCCTCCCTAATTTGGGAGATTATATATAAAAGAATATAATATATTATTATATTATTTTTATATTATATATATTATATATTAGATACATGATATTTTCATATATTATATATTATATATTATATATATAATATATATAACTTATATTATATTATATTATATTATATTATATTATATATAGTATATAATATATATTATTATAATATATATTAATATGTACAATATTATATTGTTATATAATAATATGATACTATTATATTATATGATTGTGTTATGTTATTATGATATGATATGATATGATATGATATATGATATGATATGATCTATATATAATATAGCATATAATATATAATATATAATTATAATATATATTAATATGTACAATATTATATTGTTATATAATAATATAATACTTTTATATTATATGATTGTGTTATGTTATTATGATATGATATGATATGATATGATATGATATATGATATGATATGATATGATCTATATATAATATAGCATATAATATATAATATATAATTATATTATATATTAATATGTACAATATTATATTGTTATATAATAATATAATACTTTTATATTGTATGATTATGTTATGTTATTATGATATGATATGATGATATGTTATGTTTATATTATATTATTATACGAATATATGAACATGTGAATATTTATCTGACGGGTGTTTCATTCCTGTCCATCCCAGGGGCACTGGGAAGTGTCCGAGGCTGCACCCCAGAGCTGCCAGCCCACGGGGACACCCCAGCCCGAGGCTTTCCCTGAGTGGCACCAACAAACCCAGCAGCAGCTGAGCAGGCCCAGGGCAGCTGCGGGAGGAGCGGGGGAATTAAATTAATCCCTCCGTGATCAGCCTGACCCCTGGAAAAACCTGCAGGGACGGCTGGGGGGACTCGGAGCACTAAAGCTCAGCTCCGCCAGCATCTGCCAGCACAGCCGGGCTGGGATCCCAGCCAGCCCCGCCCCGCCTGGCACCGGGGCCACCAGAGGGGACAGGGACAGGCAGGGCCACCAGTGGGGACAGGCAGGGCCCCCAGAGGGGACAGGCAGGGCCACCAGAGGGGACAGGGACAGGCAGGGCCACCAGAGGGGACAGGCAGGGCCACCAGAGGGGACAGGGACAGGCAGAGCCACCAGAGGGGACAGGGACAGGCAGGGCCACAGTGGGGACAGGGGCAGGCAGGGCCACCAGTGGGGACAGGCAGGGCCACAGTGGGGACAGGCAGGGCCACCCTGCCAGTGCCACCCTGGCAGTGCCACCAGAGGGGCCAGGTAATGTCACCAGTGGGGCCAGGCAGTGCCACCCTGGGGTCAGGTAATGCCACCTTGGCAGTGCCACAGCAGGGCCAGGCTGTGTCCCCTGGCAGTGCCCCGGGGCAGAGCTGGGGACAGCCAGGCTGGAGGGGAAAGGGACCTGGCAAGGCAGCGCTGGCACAGCTTTCACGGCAGGGACACGCTGTGAGTCACCTCCTTGACATCCTGAGCACCGAGCCAGCCCAGCAGCAGGGTCTGTGCCTTTCCTGGACACCTGGATTTTGGTGGGGTTGTTTTGTTTGTTTGTTTGTTTGGGTTTTTTTTTAATTATTTTTTTTCTTGCCTATTTTCTGCTCTTTTGGAAGAAATTCAGTGGCTTTCCTTTCACTGCCCCTGTGTGACCAACAAAGCCCTGGCTCGGAGTCTGTCAGAGCTGGGTGAGGCAATGCTGGGGACCTGCAGAGAGATTTCAGCATCAGGACAGCTTTGGATCAGCAGAGACGGGCAGGGGAGAGGAGGGGAGGATCAGCTCCTGGGGGATTTTTGGGGAGGAAAGATCGGCCATCAGTGCAACCCCAAGTGTCCCAGGGCCTGGGCTCTGACAGCCGCTCCTGCTGCGAAATTCACGGGCAGCACCTGGAGACTGCTCAGCAAACACAGACCCAACACATCCAACCCCTGCCCGCGCTCCAAACCTGCCCAAAGCCCTCTCAGGGACACAGCCAGGCCTGCCTCGCTGCTGCTCCCAGCTCAGGGTGCCTTAGGTGTTTAATACAGATTTTAAATACAGATTTTAAGAAGTTTATAAAGACCCCCATGCCCCAAATCCCCGGGGGGATCCTGCTGTGCCTCTGCCGGGGGAAGGGGAGCCCCATCTGCATTCACGGCAGGCACCGCTCCCCGCCTGCAATCAGAGCCTCATTGAAACGTGAATTATGAATGAAACCTTCAGCTTTTAAACTTTTAACCTGCGCGTTTCTAAGAAAGTTCTTAATTTAGCCGGAGACGCGGCAGGGAAGAACAATGGTTCCGGGGAAGGCGCTGGATTTCCTGGGCTTTTAAAACCCTGCACGCTGCCTTAGGATGAGTATTTCGTTTGCTGAGCCATTCCCGGGGGCGAAAGGAAACCCTGATCCACGCTGGCCGAAGCTGAGGGCTGAAATCTGCGTCACCCTGAGCCCGTGGGTGAGGCTGATCCACACCGGCACCGTCCCCGCTCCTCCCTCCGCGGGTTTCCGATTTCAAGGCGCGCTCCGGGGCACTTTGGTGGCGAGGGAACCCTGAGCGTCATCCCGAGCATCACCCCGAGCATCACCCCGAGCATCACCCCGAGCATCACCCTGAGCATCAACCTGACATCACCCCGACATCACCCCGACATCATCCCGACATCACCCCGAGCATCACCCTGAGCATCACCCTGAGATCACCCCGAGCATCACCCCGAGCATCACCCCGAGATCACCCTGAGCATCACCCCGAGCATCACCCTGAGCATCACCCCGAGCATCACCCCGAGATCACCCTGAGCATCACCCCGAGATCACCCTGAGATCACCCCGAGATCACCCTGAGCATCACCCCGAGATCACCCTGAGCATCACCCCGAGATCACCCTGAGCATCACCCCGACATCACCCCGAGATCACCCCGACATCACCCCGACATCACCCCGAGCGAGTTTGTGAATTCATCCCCCAGCCGGGGCCCGGGGGAAGCCCCGGGAAGCCGCAAAAGGAATTCAGGGGATTCGGGACAGGGGTCAGGTCACACCAAAGAGCGCCAGGGTGGCTCAGGCTGCTGAGAGCAGCGCTCATTAGCAGGATAAACTGCGTGATGAGGGGGCTGGAGGGGCTGCGGAGCCTTTGGAATCCTCCCCGTTTTCCCCGCCTGGAGCTCGCCCAAAGCTCGCCCTGCTGACCAGAGCTCGAGGGGGTTTTGTTGGTTTTGCAGACGGCCTCGGGCACAGGGCTGAGCTGGCACGGAGCAGAGGCAGGAGCAGAGCCAGGAGCAGAGGCAGCCAGGGAAGGCAGGGAGCGTTCCCCGGGAGATGGGGAACGGCCCCAGGAGAAAGCCCGGAGTGCCAAGCCCAGGAGGGACTGGAGGTGCCACAGGGAGGGCAGGGCAAGGGTCCCAGAAAGGTTTGGGCTGGAAGGGACCTGAGAGCTCATCCCATTCCCCATTCCCCATTCCCCATTCCCATTCCCCATTTCCCCATTCCCCATTCCCCACTCCCAGGGAAAGGGGAGATCTCCTGCCATGGGGACACCTCCCCCTGCCCCAGGCTGCTCCCAGCCCTGCCCAGCCTGGCCTGGGGCACTGCCAGGGCTCCAGAGGCAGCCACAGCTCCTCAAGAAGGGTCTGGAATCATCATCTGGGTCCTGCAGCTCCCAGAGCTCCGAGACCTGAGGGCAGGACCCGCTCCAGGTTGGGGTGGGGCAGGGCTGAGCACAAAGAGCAGCCGAGGAGAGCTGCAGAGGAGCAGAGCCGGGCGCTGCCCACCACTTGTGCTGCTGCTCGGGGGGAGGAAGCAGAACTGGGGCAGAAGAGGCAATGCCACCCTTGGGAGTGCAGGGATTACACACCATGAGCCAGCAAAGCTCCTCGTTTTCAAAGGAGGGAAAAAAAAAAAAAGGCGCTTAAAAAAGAAGTAAAAATCAATCAGCCACAAATTATAAATAAAAGAGATGAAAGTTAAGAGTGAAACGAAACAAAGCCCCAGGTGGCCTCTGCCTGGGGCACTCCTGCTAATTTTAGTTCCTCAGCTCTTCCCGGAGCCGTCTGCTTCCATGACTGCACATTGGCTGCAGCTCCAGAAATGTTCCACACCAGGAGGGTCCAGCCCCATTCCCAATTCCCAATTCCCCATTCCCCATTTCCCCACTCCCCATTCCCATTCCCATTCCCAATTCCCCATTCCCCATTTCCCCACTCCCCATTCCCCATTCCCCACTCCCATTCCCCATTCCCCATTCCCCATTCCCCATTTCCCCATTCCCCACTCCCCATTCCCCATTCCCCACTCCCAGGGAAAGGGGAGATCTCCTGCCACGCAGCAAGTGCAGCTGCAATTGGCAAAAGTGCTGCGGGAGCAAAAAAAAAAGGGAAGGAGCTGTTTTCATGTAAATGTCCCTGATAATAAAAGTGAATGAAGAAAGCAAGACATCCAAACAAGAAATAGTACGTTTGTGCTGGAGAAGCAAAAACGATTCTAAAAAAGAGAGCTTTATCAACAATTTCCAGGAGGCACTGCCTGCTCCGTGCTGCTCCTGGAGGGATGACACAGCTCCTGCTGGCCCTGGGCTGCCTGCTGCCTCTGATCACAGGGCCCTGAGCACGCCGGGCTGGCTGCAGCACGGTGAAAACACCAAACTTGTTTGTTTTCTCAACACTCAGCTGCCTCCCTCTCCCCAAACCCTCTGCTCGGTGCTGTTTGTCCCCTTCCTGCTGCATTTCCCTGGCCACCCCAGCCTCACTCCCATGGGGAGTGGGGAGTGGGGAATGGGGAATTGGGAATGGGGAATGGGGAAATAATGGGGAATGGGGAGTGGGGAATGGGAAAGGGGAGTGGGGAAATGGGGAATTGGGAATGGGGAGTGGGGAATGGGGAGTGAGGAATGGGGAAATAATGGGGAATGGGGAGTGGGGAAATGGGAATGGGAATGGGAATGGGAATGGGAATGGGGAATGGGGAATGGGGAGTGGGGAGTGGGGAATGGGGAAATGGGGAGTGGGGAATGGGGAATGGGGAATGGAGAAATGGGGAATGGGGAAATGGGGAGTGGGGAATGGGAATGGGGAATGGGGAATGGGAATGGGGAATGTGGAGTGGGGAAATGGGGAATGGGGAATGTGGAGTGGGGAAATGGGGAATTGGGAATGGGGAATGAGGCTGGACCCTCCTGGTGTGGAACATTTCTGGCCAAACTCCCCTAAAACCGAGGGCAAATCACAAAAGAACGTGCCCCACGCAGTGGGATGTGCTCTGCCCCAAACTGTGCAACACTCAGACGTGTCCAGCAGTTGATTGCCAGCCCTGAAGGTCGGTGTTCATCTTCCTCCCTTTGCACTTTGGGTCCCAACCTCGCAGCTGAGCTGCCTGTGCAGCCAGCAGGCGCAGTTATCCCTTCCCTGCTGGGGGCACGGGGGTGGGCAGAGAGCAGCCTCTGTGCCTCTGGAACCCCCTCAGCCTCCCCTCCGCTCCACCCCGACCTTCCAGACACTCCAATTAATGACTCCTCATCTCAGTAACGAGGCCGAGGTGCTGCGGTGAGAGGCTCTGCACGGAGAGGAGAAGCAGGGAGGGTCACAGCCTGCAGAGCTCTGCAGCACCCAACACGCTCCTCTGTGCGGTTTGTGGGCTTTTAAATTTGGTTTTGGGGTTTTTTTTGTTTGCTTTTTTTCCTGACCAGCTCACAGCCAGGAAAGCCCCCCGGCCCTTCCACATCTCCGGGGAATCCTGGGTGGTGAAATCCCCCGGGGTGCAGCAGCCCCGGGAGCTCCTCGCAGCGGGCGCGGCTTCCTCTCCCGCTCCCATTTCCAGGCTGGGCTGCCCGCAGGGAGCTCCCCGAGGGAAGGGCAGCGCTCTGCCCGGCCCAGCAGCTCGGCTGGACCGGGAAGAGGCTCGGCTGGACCGGGGAGAGGCTCGGCAGCACCGGGGAGAGGCTCGGCAGCACCGGGGAGAGGCTGGTCCGAGGCGCGGAGCCCGTGCATCCCACCGGCACTAACCGAGGGATGCTCTGCCCGGCACGGCCGTGAGCACCGGGCGGATGCTGCGCTGATGGATCTGCCAGCCCGGCCCGGCAGGTTCCGCAGCCCGCGGCCACAACGGGCTGGAAACTCCGTCAGGGATGGAGGGGATGTTGGAGGCAGCACCATCCGACCCCCGAGGAAAGCCCCGGAGCCAACCCCGCCTCGAACCGCGCTGCTCAGCCCCCGACTGTCCCCAAATCCCAGCCTTTTTGGGCAGCAGCAGCAGCTCTGGGGCTGTGGCAGCGCCCGGGACTCTCCCTGCACGTTCCCCCGCCTGGTTTGTGGTTTCCAGGTTTGTTTTTCCTGCCTGGAGGAGGCATTTAGAGAAGCAACACAGCCCGGGCTTCTCACAGCGCTCCTCGCCACCCAGGGATTGAAGATCTTACAAATGGACCAAAACCTGTGTTATTTTGACCTCTGAGGGTTTTAAAAGCCTGCAGGAGAATGTGTTTATAGTAAAGAGAGCATGAACTCGGTGAGTGGCGAGTGGAAAGGCAGGAGTCTGACACCGCCCTGCCCCCGAAGCCAGCAGCAGCCAGAGCTGCGGCTCCGGGGAAAGCAGGGACAGCCTGACAGGAGCTCACAAAAGAGTTTGGAACTCCGAGATCCTTTTTTTCACCAAGATCATTTCAAGTGGAAACTCATTACTGAACGTGATGAAAACGTGGTGAAACGGAGGAGGGATAACTTCTGCCTCACTTGGCGCTCAGAAGGGAGATAATACCTGTGAGGGGAGGTGTGGGGATGGATTATCTCTGAAATGTGCCCAAGATAAAATCCCTGCCTGGATGGGGCTCTGAGCAGCCTGGTCTGGCTGAAGCTGTCCCCACTGCAGCTGTCCCCAAAATGGCTTTGGAGGCCCCTTCTCCAAGGCACTCCATGATTTCAGGGGCAGGATGGATCCCAGGCAGGATGGGTTCCATGGATAAAGCTGCTCGCAGCCTCCACTAACCCCACTTGATTTAGGACTGAACCAAACGGAATCTCTCTGCCCTCCAAAATTTCCACTTGATTTTTTTCAAAGTGCCTCAACCTGCGTAAAACCCGGAGTCATCCCCATCTCCCGAGCCAAGAAATGGGATTAAAGCTGCCTCCCAGCTCACCTGGCTCCGTTTCACATCCCCAGCACTTCCTGAACACCTGCCCCTTCGCTCTCCAGCAGCTATAAAAATATCTGCCAACTCCTGCCTTTTTTTTTCTGATGTGACTTGCTCTGGCAGGCACCAGATAAGGGAGCCAGGGAAGGGATGCTGGGAGAGGGGAGGCCGATTTTGTGCCACTGGGAGGTGACAGGGACATTGCTGAGAGCTCAGACCCACAGCCTGAGGGGGGACTGGGCAGCCCTGCCCCATCTCCAGCCCCAGACACGCCCCAGCGCTCTCCCCTGCCTTCCAGCACTTTCCCTGTTCCCTTGCACAAATCCCAATCAATAAGATTCCAACCCCTGGCTGTGGAAAATAATAAATGTGAGGGACCCGTGGGGCATTTTGGGGACCCATTTCTGTCGCTTGGCAGCACAGATGGAAGCAAAGGGGGAATTGCTTTCTGAGGCTGGAAAATCCTCGTCCAGGGAAGAAAATAAATCCCAGCTCCTCCAAGCACAGCAGCAAGCGCAGGACTGAACAAACACCCCCTCATTCCACATCCTAGGGCAAAAACCAGGCTTTTTTTTTTTTTTTTTGTCTCAAACCTTAAACAGCTTCTTCAGCCAAACAAGAACCGCCTGCCCTGTCACACCTCTGCTGGGCTGGGGGGGTCTGAGGGATGGAGCCCAGAGCCCCTGACCTCCCAACCTCCAGCTAAAACCAGGCAAATCCTTGGGAAGGCGCCCTGCGAATGGATGATTTTCATCTGCTCAGCACCAGCCTGCTCTCCTCTTGGCTTCCCCCCAGGCTGAGGCAGCCGAGTTTCTCCTGAGGTGTCGCGGGGAGCGCGGGCGGGGGCTGAAGGGAGGGATAAATCACCGGGGTGAGGTAACCACGGGATGAAGTCATCTAAGGACAGGCCTGGACATTTATATTTCATTGTGAAGGAACCTCCTCCGTTCCCACTAATGGAAGAAATTCAATCAGCCGAGCTGAATAAAGCTCTCGCGTCCCAAGACGTAACAACGAGGCGCTGAAAAGTTCTCTGTTCCTCTGGCAATGCCAGCGCTGGTGGCTGTCCCTGGAAAAGAGGAGCTGGGCAGCAAGGACAGAGTTCAGGAGCTCAGCAGGTGACAGGGGAGGGTTTCCTGTCACCAGGAGAGTCCCAGCACTGTGAATGTCTCTGTGGGCTCCTGCAGGCAGACCCCGAGCAGCGCCCTGGGGGTGACCTCCCAGCCTGGGGTGGATTGGAGCAGCTGCTCCTGGGACAGAGTGTGACACCCAGGACAGTGTGACACCCAGGACAGTGTGTGACACACCCAGGACAGTGTGACACCCAGGATAGTGTGTGACACACCCAGGACAGTGTGACACCCAGGACAGAGTGTCACACCCAGGACAGTGTGACACACCCAGGACAGAGTGTGACACTCAGGACAGTGTGACACACCCAGGACAGAGTGTGACACCCAGGACAGAGTGTCACACCCAGGACAGTGTGACACACCCAGGACAGTGTGACACACCCAGGACAGAGTGTGACACTCAGGACAACCTGTGACACCCAGGACAGTGTCACCCCCAGGACAGAGTGTGACACCCAGGACAGAGTGTCACACCCAGGACAGAGTGTGACACCCAGGACAGAGTGTCACACCCAGGACAGTGTGTGACACCCAGGACGGAGTGTGACACCCAGGACAGAGTGTGACACGCAGGACAGTGTCACACCCAGGACAGAGTGTGACACCCAGGACAGTGTGTGTGACACCCAGGATAGAGTGTGACACCCAAGACAGAGAGTGACACCCAGGACAGCGTGTCACACCCAGGACAGCATCTGAGGCTCAGGACAGCGTGTGTGACACCCAGGACGTGTGACACCCAGGACATATGACACCCAGGACAGTGTCACACCCAGGACACTGTGTGACACTCAGGACAGTGTGTGACACCCAGGACAACATGTGACACCCATTCCCCAGCAGCACTGGGGCTGATTTCATCCAAACACTTCATCCACCACCCCAGGGCACCTGAAACAACCACACCTGGGCCCTTGCCTGCGGCCCTGCAGCACCTCCAGCTCCCCAAGCACACAAATCAAATCCTCCTCACCACTGAGCAGCTCAGCTGGGTGAAACCCGGCTACAACGTCCCTGTTCCAGCTTTTCCCTGGCCTGTGCCACCCAGGAGCATTCCCAGCCCGTGGGCAGGCAGGCAAGGCTGCAGGAACTGCATTTCTCCTGCAGCCAGCATCAACAGCCTGATGGAAAAATAACACCTGGACGGCGAGCGGCAGGCAGAGCAGAGACATTTATTTATTCTTGATCACAAACAATGTCCTGCATTGACAAGCTGAATGAAGGGCACTTCACTGATTTATTAGACCTAATAAGAAGCAGACCTCTCGGGATGAAAGACAAGATTGATTTTTAGTGCTGAGCCGTGGCTGGGGCTGATGGGATGGAACCAGGCGTGCACAGGGACACGGGGCTGCCACAGCTCTGCCAGGGCCGGGGAATGAACACGGGGACTGGCACGGGGAAGGGGAGATGGAGTGGAAACGTGGCAATAACACAGCCCTGCCCACCGAGGGTCCCTCTGTTGCCATACTCGTGCCTGCATGTTTTAGTTTTGAGCATTCCATTCCCAGGCACGGTCTTGATACACAAAAACATAGAATGTAAACTATTGTGTGTTTTCCACATCTGTTCCCAGAGGAGGGACTTTTGTGGTGGTCTCTAGAATAGACCAATAGTTCCCAAGGGTCCCACCTCTGAGGTGAACACGTCTGAAAAAGCATAATAAGAATTAAAAAAATAAACCAAAGTCTCTCTCTCTCTTGCGTAGAGAAATCACGCAACCTTCAAAATGCACTCCCTGCCTCGTCCCTGTGTGTCCCACAGCCACGTCCCTCCTTCCTCCCTGCAGTGCAATCCTCCTCTCCCCCACCATCCCAGGAGCAGCAAACCACTGGGAAGTTCAAGGGCAGCTCTGGTGGAATTCCTGGGAATCCCCTGAGCCAGAAGCTGCCTTCCAGAGGAGCCCCTCTGGGCACGGCCAGGGCAATTCCCACATCAGCCTGGGCACCTCCCAGGCACACCCCATCAGCTGAGCCCCTTTGCCAGCAGGGAAAAGACAGCAGTGCTGAGCTTGGGGCCCTATTAATAGCAGTTCTAATTACGTGGCTGCAAATTTAATTCGTGGCAACGATTAGTGTCAGAATCAAAGGCATCACCCATCAATATTGATAGGATTGTAGGGAGCCCATAGACAGAGCAGGCCAGCTGACACATCTCCCCCGCCAGCAGTCATGCCCCTTCTCCTTTTTCCTGGTGGGAATGGTTTGATTGGAGGATTCCAGGGTTCTGAAGGGTTGTGCCTCCAGCGTGAGCCCCTTTCCCCTCCTTCCCACGGGCAGGAGGTGCTTTGGAAGGAGGGCAGGAGGGAGGGTTCCACCCCAGGGGCCTGAGCCAAGGGGCTGCAGCACCAGCAGCATTTGCTTTCCTCCCACTGTGAGACAATCCCTGGGGAGCAGAAGCAGCAGGAGCTGGAAGGTGAAGAGCTCCAGGCAGGAGGAGGACACCGGTGCTCCCAGTAAGGAATCCTCACTGGGGGGAGAGCACAGGCCAATCCGAAAGCTTTCGGAGCCGCCTCCCTGACTTCCCTCCAGCTACACAAAAATGCCTTCCCTGAAGGCCCAGACGGAGCCAGCAGCTCGTTTCCAAAGGAAACCAACAGCTGTGGGCGAGGGAATAGGTGTGACAAGGCTTTCAGACATTAATTGTGTGGGTAGAGCCGAGGAGGAGGAGGAGATCAGGTGGAAACGGCGTCTCCACGAATCCCTGGCACTGAGAGAGGAGCTGAACATTCCCACCAGGGAAGGAGGGAAAAGGGGAGAGTCCTGGGCAATCCTGAGCACTTGGAGACGTGTCTGCTTGTCTTGGAACAGGCACGAAATCCGGAGACAACCTGTTAACATCCCCCGGGCCTCGCCTCCTCTGCAGCCACAGCCCCTCCTACGCTCACCTGGGCTCCCTCGGGCCGTGGAAAAGAGAACCACACGTGTCAAACGAGGGGAAAGCTGCTGAAGGTGCAGGCAGGGCTGTGAGAGAGAGAACAGCAACATCCTCAGCCTCACCCTGAGGGGAGGACGGGGCCGCGATTGTTCCGGGTGATTACAGGGGGATGGATCCCAGCAGCTGCAGGCGGCTCTGCTGTTAAATAAGGGCAGATGCCATGAAAACCTGGCTGCAGTGAGTGTCTGGAATGAATTTGCTCCGGAGATGGGCCGGTTTTCACCCAGCAGATGAAGGATTGCAGGTGAGGGATCGCACAGCCCTCCCTCCCTCCCTCTGGACGGCGGGGCACGAATGGATTAACTTTGCATCAAAAAAAGCCTTCAGTGTAGGAATTAAACCCTGCTGGAGGGACTGCTGCCGCTGTAATCCTTCAGCACTCACGGAAGGAGCCGGCACACACCGCCTGGGCAGGCACAGGCTCTGGGCCATCGCTGCCTCTGGATGAGGAGCATCCCCTGTCCCCAAACCCTGCAGCCTCCAAATGAGGAGCATCCCCTGTCCCCAAACCCTGCAGCCTCCAAATGAGGAGCATCCCCTGTCCCCAAACCCTGCAGCTTCTGGACGAGGAGCATCCCCTGTCCCCAAACCCTGCAGGCAGCCGGCAGCAGGCTGCTCCCGCGGCTCCCAGCTCGGCACAGCCCTCGGGGATGCTCTGAGGTCTCCTCTGCCTTCCTTTAGCTAAAAAAAAAAAACCACCCCAAACCCCGGCTCTCCCCTGTGCCACCGCACGGGCAGCAGGGAAGGGAAGGGCTCTGCTCCACCAGCTCGCTCTCCCCCACGCTCAGAATTGCCCCCCTGACACTCGAGAGGCACCAGGGAGGCGCCTAATTTACTACTGCTCAGCACTGGTAAAGTGCTGGATGAATATTAATGAGCTGATGTAATTAAAATGATGCAGACATTCAAGTGTAGTATCTGCCTGTCCTTGTGCCTTCCCGGATAGATGAGGAAGAAATTCCCCGCTGCTTAAGGACTCAAAAAATTAGCAGCCTGCTGTTGATTACATTTGTTAACTCTTTCCCCGGCACGCAGGAGCAGGGGCTGCATTTAATGGGTTCACCTAATGCTGTCATTTGGAGCTGAGGTTAATTGGAAGGGTCCCAGCTTGCCGGAGCAGCAGCTCCAGGGATGTTCCTGCTGGAGCTGGATCAGACCCACTGCTGAGCCGGCTCCCAGCTGCAGCTCCAGCTCTGAAGGCCAAACAAGGGCTCTCACACACCTCTGCTTACACCCCAAGGCCACTTCCAGGCTTGTTTTAAACACAGAACTCCTCAGAGGGTTCCCTTCCCACTCGGAATATTCTGTGATTTTGTGACTCAGAAGCAGGGAAATCCCAGCTGGGCTTCAAAGGCCCCAAAGTCATTCAAGGTCAGGTTGGACAGGGCTTGGAGCACCCTGGACTACTGCAGGTGTCCCTGCCCGTGTCCCTTCCAACCCCAAACGCTCTGTGACTCTCACCTGAGCCCTGCCAACCCCCTCCTCAGTGTCTGTGATGAGGAGGGCAAGGAATGTTCCAGGGCTGATCAATCATCCAGCAGGAGGGGAGAGGCAGAGGGGAAGCAGCAGGACGCTGCCCTGAGGCTGGGCTCCAAAAGCAGCCACATTAACCCATTCCTGTCCCTCCACCACCCAAATCCTGCCAGCACCAGCAACTCCAAAGGCTTTGTAACTCCCAGTCTTCTACAGCAGTCGCAGCAGGATTGCTGGGAAACAAAACTATGGCAAGATTTCCATCTGACCTCCTTTGGTTCCTTTCCCAGGACCATCCTGCAGCACCTTCAACTTCACCATTCCCAAAACCCTGGCACTCCAAAACAAAGCACACCAACAGCACTGAGAGCTGAATTCCGCCTCTCCAGCCCTGGGCTGAGACCCAAACTTGGCCACTTCCACTCCTGCTCCAAACCCTGCCATTTCCACTCCTGCTCCAAACCCTGCCATTTCCACTCCTGGCCAAACCCTGCCACATCCACTCCTGCTCCAAACCCTGCCATTTCCACTCCTGTTCCATTCCAGTCCAGGGCTGTGACCCAAACTTGGCCACTTCCACTCCTGCCCCACTCCCAGTTCCCCACTGGGAAACGCCCGTGGGACGCAGCAGCGGCGACGCGCATCCGAGCACCCCGAGAGAGACAAACCCCAGCCCCTGGCTCTCCAGGGCCACGGGGGAGCCTTACCTTCTTCACCTTGCCCGTCTTGGTGCCCACGAAGACCACGCTGTAGCCGTTGTAGACGTAGGAAGCCACGGAGGTCATGCGGTCGCGGCTGGAGGTGAAGAGCGTCACCCCGTCCACGGGCACCGAGCCCCCCAGGGGCTGGTTGATGTCCAGCCCACAGAAGTTGTCGTCGATGGGGACTGGCTGGAAAGACAAGGTTTGGGGCAGCTGTGAGTGAAGCAGAGCCCAGGGCTATAACTGATAACGATGCCAGGGGAGACGAGACAGGGAGGCATCAGTGAAGGCTGCGTGGAATTTTGCAGGCAAGAGACCACACCTTTATTTTCTGACTCCTTTAGTACATTTTACAAGTTGCCCACCCCAGAGGTGGGACCCTTGGAACCACTGGTCATTTTCCAGAGACCATCACCGAAGCCCCTCCTCTGGGAACAGATGTGGGAGCTTCGGTTGTTTGCTGAACATGACCTTGTGCTCAACACTGTGCCTGGGAATAGAATTTCCCAAAACCAAAACAAGCAGGCACGAAAGCATGGCAACACAGGGCAGCCCCACGCGCTCGGGGTGGTGTGGATGGAGCTGGCTGGGAGCCTCCAACGTGCCACCCCCTGCCAGCTGCAGCCGCCTTCCCCAGGGTTCCTGCAGCTTCCAGAGCCCCGGGCTGGGAGGGACAAAGACTCCCAGGGAGCTGCACACCTTTATTGTGCCTTCACACCACCCCTTCCCTCACTGCCATCACACTGCAGGATTAAAGGGGGAAGAGTGCTCTGAATTTAGGGGAACTGAGGCACGGGCGGACCGATCCTACTCTGCAAACTCATGTTCCAGTGGGGCAGGGATGGCTCCCGCCTCTCCAGGGCTCCCCCAGCCAACACCCAGCCCATCCTCACCGCCTTGGTGCACTGCACGTCCTTCCCCAGCAGCCAGTTGAGCTCCAGGTTGCCCTCCCCCTGGTAGCAGGACTGCAGGCGCTCCTTGATGTGGGCGTTGACGGTGCGGATGGGGAAGGCGCAGAGCGCCGAGTCGTCGGGCGGGTGGTGGTACTGCTTCTGCCCCTTGGAGAAGATGGCGAAGAGCACGTCCTCCTGCGCCGTGATGTTGAGGGCCCTGGCCAGCACCTCCCCGGGCTTGGACAGGTAGGCAGCCTGCAGCAGGCGGTACTCGGTGTCGCCCTTGACGCAGCCGAAGGGCAGCGACACGTACGAGTGGAACTTGGGGTCGTCCTTGCAGAGGCGGACGATGCGGGAGGTGTAGAAGAGGTCGCTGGCGGAGTTGATGGAGACGCCCTCGGGGGTCTCGGGCTGCACGGTCAGGAAATAGACGAAGCTGCCGCTGGCGAAGCCGTAGATGTAAAAGATGTCGAAGTGCGAGACCAGGGCCAGCGTGTCCGAGGGGATCTTGATGAGGGAGGAAACGAAGTCGCTGTGGAGCTCGTAATCCAGCATCGCCGACGACTCCGGGTCCCGCGGCAGCTTGCGGCTGGAGAGGGTGGGGAAGTAATCCTGCTTGCCGTCCACCGCCGTGCCGATGAAGAGCTTCCCGTCCTCGCCCTCGGAGCGCACGATCACCCCGTACATGGTGCCCGTCTTGTTGACGCTGGAGAGGTAATGCTCCTTCTTGTGCGAGGGCTCCACCAGGATGAAGAGGTCGTCGAGGCGCAGCAGCTTGCAGACGCCCTGGTAGAGGCTGCCGCAGGCCAGCAGCCGGTTCTCCGAGTAGTCGATGATCAGCAGCTTGTTGACGTTGTTGGTGAGCGTGAGCACCTCGCTGCAGGGCTGCACGATGAGGGGCGGGTAGCAGGACTTGTTGTCCTCCTCGGGGCCGGTTTTGTGAGCCACCAGGATGGTCAGGTTCCCCGAGAGCTTGTACACCCTGTTGATGGCCCCCACGTAGACGGCGCCGGTGCCCCGGTGCACCGTCAGGTGGTTGAACGTCCAGTCCCGGTGCTCCGAGTGGAAAGTGTTGAAGGAGGCGTTGCTGGACACGCCCCGGGAGAGCGATGCCAGGAGGAGGCAGAGCAGAGCCACTGAGCAGCCCTCAGAGTCCAGCCCCCAAGGCCAGTTCCTCCTCTGATCCATCCTGGGAAAGGCGAGCTCCGCGTCCCCCGCGCGCGTCCTGAGCCCCGGCAACGTCCCTCACATGGTTCTGTGGAGAGAAGAACCAGGCAGAGCAAAGGATTAGATCCCCTGTGCCCTGCAGATAAAAGTCGAAGGAGGCTTTCTAATTACACCGTCCTTGAGATAAAGGGAGGGTGTCTCTGAGCACAACGAGAATTGAGCGAGTCCACAACTTACTGGAGAACAGTTTGGGCTCGAGGCTTTGCCACTTGTTTCAGCCCCTGCATCTCAGTTTGTGGTGGGGTTTGGCTGCTTAGAACACGCTCTGCTCAGCCAGGGAGGAGACAGTCAGCTCCAGCCCAAGACAAAGCCCGCTGCTCACAGCCCCAGCCATCCATCTGCAATCTTGGCTGAAGGGATGTCTCCTGCAGGGTCTGTTGCTGCAAGCAGCAGAGGAAATAAGAGCTGTTCTTTGCCTTTAAACCCTCTCTGGTTTAATTTGGGAACCTGAGCAAGCAGCCCTGTGCAGGCAAGTTCATTGAGCACTGGAGGTGCTGCCATCTCCCCTCAGACCTCCCCAGAGCCAGAAGTGCCTCTCCAGCAGGTGCTTTTTAGGCAGGAGCTCCTTCACAAGGTGTTTCCTGCCAAAAAGCAGCTGCCACCAAGGTGGGAGCACGTGGTTGGATCAGCCACCAAAGCCTCCAGCAGGGAGGAGAACAGCAGTCCAGAGCAGCTTGCTTGACCTGACCACAGAGCTGCCTGAGCTCAAGGACGCAGCAAACCACCACAAAGTTCTCCTTTGTCCCAAACTGTGCATTCCTCACGTGCTCCAGGCTGGGCAGGCAAAGGAACCGCTTCAGAGACACCCTCCCTCACCTGGGGGTCACCCCAGCCCTGGGGAGAGGCTGAGGGGGAGCCACGTTCTGCTCCCAGTGTGTCCCAGCAGGGCCATCCCCACCCGGACACGCTGTCCCTGCAGCTCTGATCCCCCTGCCCCGTCCCCTCAGCCCCCAGCAGGCTGCTGCTGCTGCTCCTGGCTCGGTTCATTTTGATTTCAAACAGCACGGCACAGCCACCCCGAGCTGGCCAGTGTCAGCCACAGCCGCTCCTTAGGCTTGTTCCCTCCTGGAGCTGGGGACGGCTGCTCCCGAGAGGTGACAAAGGAGCTCTGTCCCCGCGCTGCCATCGCCGTGTCCCTGACAGGAGACACGACAGGAGAGCGGCAGCGGTAATGGCTTTCTCCTTCTGCTCAGGGAGACAGCTCCCCAGCTGCCTCCCTCCCTTCCAGCTGCCAGGCTGCCACATCCCTGAAGTGCCCCAAGGCCAAGCTGGACAGGGTTTGGAGCAACCTGGGATGGTGGAAAGTGCCCCTGCCCACGGCAGCGCTGGCACTGGCTGGGGTTTAACGTCCCTCCCACCTCACAGCATCACTGTGGAGGAGCCCAAACACCTGGGGAGTTAAACACCAGCAGAAGGGGTGATTTTAACTCTGATCCTTAATACCATTTCATCGTTAATTTTTCCTCTCTTCCTTTTTTTTCCTTTTTTTTTTTTTTTTTTTTTTCCTGAGGAGAGTTTTAAAATACAGCCTCAGAAGCAATCTGCAGCTATTAGTAACGCAAGGTGAAAGCAAGAGTAAATTCAGGCACACAATATAAACCCAAGCAGCTGAAAGGCCTCAATTAGGCTGAAAGGAGTTATCTGGTATTTAAATAATTATTAGATTGAAGGAATAATCACAGGTCTGAGCCGATTTTTTCCCCCACTGTCATCCTAATGGAGACTATAATATTATTATTCAAATGCCCATGATTCTCATTGAGGGGGGAAGAGAAAGGGGCTCATTTAATCTCCCTGCGACAGGGCTTCAGGAGGCACCATTAGTCATTTCTCTCATTTCAGCTGCCACTCACTCACGGGCACCACAGTTTGTCATTAGCGGCATTTTGTGCAGACCAAAAAGAAAAAGAAAAAAAAAAAAACCCCAAACAAAACAAAACAAAAAAGGCAAGGCAAAAAAAAAAAAAAAAAAAAAAAGGAAAATTAAAGCCAAAACAACAAGAGACTCTCCTGTGGCAAGTGAGGGCTCAAAGGCACAATTCTGATGTCTCCAGTGTGGCAGCTGTGTTTGCCTGCTGGGGATGGGGCCTCTTCTTTGGGGCTGGGTTGGTCTGGTGAGCAGTGATTTACACCCAGATTTACACTCAGATTTACAGCCAGATTTACAGCCAGCACTGCTGGCCTCTCACCCACCACTCAGCTCCTGTTCCCTGGGATGTTCACCCCCCTGGATGTGCCCTGGCACCTCCAGCACACAGCAAAGCACCCCCAGCGCCTCCACCGACCCCAGAACCTGCCCTGACCCCCCAGCCCCAGCAGCTTTTCCCTGCCTGTCCTTTTGTCTGTCCCTGTGTTCCCCCCAGAGGCCACCAGGGTCCCCAGGGGGGAGCAGACTGGGCCATCAATCCCAGCAGGCTGCCTTTGGGGGGCTGTGTCCCTGGCCAGACCCTCCTGAGCAGTGACAGAGCCACCCAGGAGGGGCTGGGATGGCTCTGGGGCTGGGGTCTGCCCCTTTCTGTGTTTGCAGCCCCTTGAGATTCATGGCTGGGGGCAGGGACAGGGGACAGCCCCCCAGCAGTGCCCAGAGGGTCACCAGGCTGTCACACCCCCCCAGCAGTGCCCAGAGGGTCACCAGGCTGTCACAGCCCCCCCAGCAGTGCCCAGAGGGTCACCAGGAGGACAGGCTGCAGGTGACAAACCCAAAGGCAGAACAAACCCCCTGGAGTTCGAGCCTTTCCCTTTCCATTGGCCTCGAGTGGGATCTGCCCTCGGGAATGAGGGGAAAACCCCGAGTTTGGCCATTTCTTGGCAGCAGGAGGGGACACAGATGCTGGACCCTCCTCCCCTCGGCTGCACCTCGGGAATTTCCCTGTGAAAGCCTTTCCAAGCACTGGAGCTGCTGCAGTGACTGAGCCTCTGGAAGGAGTGACACTCAGGACACGTTTGTCAGCTGTGGAGGAAGACCTCACAGTAATTAACAGGGTTTGGGTTTAATTAGACAAGAGGTCTGAGCCAAACTGCCTGACGGAAGCTTCTCCAAGCCCTGGGAGGTTTCCAGCGTGGATCAGAGGTCTGGATGCTCAATGCTGCCTCTTTGGCCAGGCCACCAAAGCCCTCCTTGCCCACAGAAACCTCCCTGCCTGCTCACAGCAGCCCCTCCTTGCTCTGGGCCAGGGGGCTCTGGCACATCCCTGCCCCAGCAGAGGATTTCCCTGGCTGTCCTGGGGCAGGGGGCTTCAGCACATCCCTGCCCCAGCAGAGGATTTCCCTGGCTGTCCTGGGGCAGGGGGCTTTAGCACATCCCTGCCCCAGCAGAGGATTTTCCTGGCTGCCCTGGGGCAGGGGGCTCCTCCCTCCAGCCCCCAGCAGTGCCCACACCAGACACAACCCAGGAGCCTGACCCCAAGGGGGGTCACTGGCAGCTGGGTGTGAATAACTGGAATTCTGTGACACAGAGCCACCAGGACGGCTCCTGCCACCTCTTCTTGGCCTTTCCTCTTTAATGACTCCAACAACAATCAGAGCAAGTTGTAAATCACCACTGAGGAGCCTGGAGTCGGCTCCCAGGTTTCTCCAGAGCTTTTCCTCACAGGGGTGACAAATAACAAGCTTTTCCTAAAACACAACCTGAGCCCTTTGGGGTTTTGGACCAAACCCCAGCTCCCTGGCTGGTCCTGTCCCTGCTCTGTGCCGACAGGAGCCGTGCCAGGGGCCGTGCCCCCCCAGCCCCGGGGCTGCTCCTTCCCAGGGGTGGCATCTCACAGCCTCGCAGCCTCCTGAGAAAGGGTTAAGAGGGCAAAACACAGCATTGTGATTATTGCTTCCTCCGGGCGCCGGGACAAGGAAGAGGAGGGTTAGAACAGAGCCCAGCCACCAGAAGGCATTTCCCTGATAACAAACACCATCGCAGCAATTATGCACAGCATTCCTCCAGCGCCCAGAGATTTGTTTATCCAGCACATGCTGTGCAGAGCTCTCCCTCCCGTGCACACACATCCCAGCAGGGCCAGAGAAGCAGAAAATCCAGCCAGGGCCCTGCCCTGAGCCCCAGGTTTGGAGCTGCAGGCTGGAGGACAAGGACACATCCCTGGTGTTGTCCCCGATTTGCCGGGCAGGCTCTGCTCCTCAGCCCCATCCCCGGGGGCATCCAAAGCAGCAGCACAGCGGTGGCTGTGTCACCCAGCTGTGCCTCACAGCTGGAGCCGTTTAACCCAGCAAACCCCGCCGGGGCTTCCAGGGAAACCCACAGGCAGCCCCGGCCAGCTCCGCTGTCCCCGCGCTGACACCCGACACCTGCTCGGGGAACCCACAGCCGGCAGGACCTGGGCACTGCTGGGGGATGCACATCCATCACCCTGCCCGGCCGGGGGGCTGGGGAAGGAGGGGTTTGTACCCCCCGGGGGCGCTGGGGCTGGGGCTGGTGACACCGGAGCAGAGCAGAGCACAGCCCGCCTGGAAAAGCCTGGCTGCCCTCAAGTCTGACACCGAGGGGGAATTGGACACTTCTGAAGTGGTTTAGCCAAGTTTTGGGGAGGCTCAGGTTGAGCCAGAGCTGCAAACACAGGCTTTGGATGGTGTTGGAAAAGCTGGAGAGGGAATTGTGAGTGCCCAAGGCAGGCTCCTGCTGCCAGGCCCGGCTGGTACAGCCACCATTCCAGCGGTGCTTCTCTAAACAAGTCCTCAAGGACCCCCAGGAACAGAACCCACAACCCCCTCCAGGCAATCTGGGTCACTTTGATGTGCCTCCGAAAGTGCTTTTTCTGGTTTCCTCCCCGAGCCCTGGTGAGCTGAGCTGCCTCCACCTCTCCGCCGCTGCACCTGAGCATCGCTTGATTATTCATGGGCTTCACTCCCAACAAAACGGGATTTAATGGCTGCTGACCTTAGGTGCAAGCAGATTAAACGACGAAATGATTTGCCTAAGGCTAAGCAAAAGGTCCCAGTGGCAAGGCAGGGAGTTTTATCTCCCGAGCCTCAGCCCAGCGCCGTGTCCCCAGGTGACATCCAGCTGCAGTTTATTACCAGAGAACAGCACCGGGGAGCATCGCAGAGCGGCCACAGAACTGCGGGAGGAAAACGAGCAGCAGCTTCTGCTGGCCTCGCTCCAAGCGCACCACAGGCGAGTGAAGAGCCCCGGCTCCAAATTAAACGGGTCCCCAGCCACTCCATTAAACAGGAATCCTGCAGCAGAGCTCCTCGGGCCGTGCCAGCCCCTGGCAGCAGCGGCGCTCGTTATCCCCCGGCAGCCGGAGGTGTTTGCACAGCGGCGGCGGCGCCGGTACCTGAGTGGAGCAGGAAATGGGACATTTGCTGGGATCGGGTCCCGGCTGCTGCATCCCCGGCTGCGCAGCGCTGGCTCTGTCAGCCTGGGAGCGTGGGGAGCGCCCCTGGGCACCTCTGGGGTGGTGGCGCTCCCTGCCACTCCTGAAGGGGTTCATCAGCTCCCGGGATGGGTTCATATCCCGGCATGGGTTCATATCCCGGGATTGGTTTATCTCCCGGGATGAGTTCATCTCCCTGGATGGGTTCATCTCCCGGGATTGGTTGGTCCCCTGGGATTGGTTGGTCCCCTGGGATGAGTTCATCTCCCGGGATTGGTTTGTCCCCTGGGATGGGTTTGTCCCCTGGGATGGGTCCATCTCCTGGGATTGGTCCATCTCCTGGGATTGGTTTGTCCCCCGGGATGGGTCCATCTCCCGGGATGGGTTCATATCCCGGGATTGGTTTGTCCCCTGGGACTGGTTTGTCCCCTGGGATTGGTCCATCTCCCGGGATGGGTTTATCCCCTGGGACTGGTCCATCTCCCGGGCTCAGCAGCCCCGGGCCGTCCCGCCGCAGCAGCCAGCAGGGTGGGCAGTGCAGGAACCGCGCAGGGAGGGAGAGCTCCGTCCGTCCCTGCTCCGTGCCCAGAACCGGCTCCCTGCTCCCCTCCTCACCCACAGCGCCGGCGTTCCCACCACAAACCGTGGAGGAATCGTCACCCAGGAGCCGCCGCGGGCTCACGGGGCTTTGGGAAGGCAGAACACGACTGGGAAAGCCCTTAAACGAGAAGGAGAAGCAGAGCAGACACACGGTGCAGGACGGGGGGGACACACAGCTCTGAAAAACCCTCCAGGGCCCACTGGCCACCCCTGCCAGGCTGGGAGGGTGGGCTGGGAGCTGCAGCCACCACAGCAAAGAAATGCCTTTACCCCCCAAAGCCTCTTTGCCAGGGCTGGCTGCCCTCCCAAGGGCCTCCCTCGGGGCCTTGGCTCAGTTTTTGACAGAGTTTCAAGGTGCCTGAGCCCTGGGCAGGGTCAGAGAGCTCGGTCCCAGCCCAGCCTGCTCCACCCAGCAGGAGCAGTGCCCACCCCGGGGATGGAGCCTGGCCCTGGGCTGGGTCCCAGCACGGCCTGGGGGCTCCCAGGGGTGCCAGCTGCCCCCAGACACATCTCCTGAGGTCCATGGACAAAGCCTGGATCCATCTCCTCTCCGTGCCACCAGCAGCTGAACGTCCTCTCCTCTCCCAGAGTGCTGGGACATCAGTGTCTGCCTGAGGAAGTGGCTCCTTCACACTCGTGTGCTCCTCTGCCCTGCTTTTCAATTTCAGAGCTCTGGCAGATCTCTGATTAATTCAAGCCTGTTTAATAACCCTTCTGTTTAGATGAAACGAGCTGTCTTGTTTTCTTTATTTTTAACACTAACTCTCGTTTCTTTGCTAAGGATCTCTGTCATTTAAAAACTTCTCCCTCTCTCTCCAACCAAGCTGATGGTAAGATGGAGAAAGCAGCTGCTGACGTCCACATCTGGCATCAGCCAGGAGGCCTGAGGCTAAAGAGGGGCTGGACACTTGGATGGGTGAGACATCCCAAAAAGCTGAGCAGGAGCTCCAGCAGTGCCTGAGGGGCTCAGAGCAGGGCACAAACACCGTGGGGACAACCTGGGGGACAAGGAGGGGACACTCAGGAGCTGCAGCTCCTCACCCAGGAAGGGTCAGAGCGTTTCTGCCTCTGGGGGTGGAAAATATTCCATGAAACCCCTGGAAGCTGCTGCTGCCGCTCCAGCCGTGCCCCTCACGGTGCCCCCGGCGTGGCAATGGATTGGCCACGGGCTCTCCAGCTGCTCCCAGCCCCCGCCTGCTCCTGCGGCTCCCACCTCCCCCTGTCACCTTCTCACCCTGGTACCCTCACCCCGCGGCGCCCTCAGGCACCTGCCCAGCCCGGCTTTTTCCCTCCCGGCCCCTGCCCATCCCAGCCAGAGCCCACCAGGAGTGAGAGCCACGCCGGGAATTCCGCCGGGAGCCAGCCGGAGCCTCTCAGCTGCCTCCTGCCTCCCCGCATTTCAAAGCTGCGCTTGTCTGGAGAGCAACTGAGTCACTTCCTTCCCAGATCCAGCCTGTCGGACGGGCTCCAGCCGTGCCCGGAAAACAATAAATCCTTCAAGGACGTGTGAAGCCATATTTCACGGGGATGCAGGAGCCTGGCTGCCCCCAGAGCCCCGCGGCACCCTCGGGCCCAGCTCTGCCCCAGGGATGTGTCCCAGCCTGGCCACAGATCCCCGGGGCACTGCGCTGGATGGAGCAGCACGGGGATCAAAGCCACCCTGTCACCCCTGAGTGGGCACATCACTGACATGGGCTAAGAACCGACCACGGAATCTCCTGGGTTCCATAAAACCCGCAGAGGATCCCACAGGGGGAGAACCCAGGGCTGGATTTGTGGCAGGACTTCTTTGGCAAACCCAGGGACACGTCACAGAAGGGGTTTACTCCGAAAACACAACGAAAGCACTGCTGGGAGCCAGTGCAGCCCCCTCAGCTGGTTCTGTTTTACAAATCCCCCCTTTGCAACCACAGACTGCTCCTCCAGATCCCCAAAACATTCCTGCAAAGCTCAAGGGCTGCGGTGGGCAAAGCCAAAATTCAGCACCTGGAGCTCTCCCTGGCCCAACACCACCAAAACAACCCAGCTGAGATGCTTGGCCGAAAAGAACCTCCCAGATTTGAGGAAAACCAATGACTTTGGAAAACCCAGGAGCGCTGGAGTGCTGCTCCCTTTTGTCTTTTTTGAAGCCAGAAGCAAAGACCGACTGAGCAGCATTAAGGATCACAAGGCTGCCAACCAAATGATCCCACACAGATGAGAGCAAACTCAATGACAAGGAAATTAATATGCTATCCCCTTCAGTAACACGATGGCTAAAGCAGATAACCTGCCCCAGCGTCGTGTTTGTAATGGGAATTTGCAGAGAGTGGAGCAGGGATTCGCAGGGATGAAGGAACGAGCCAATATTCTGCTCCTTCTCATGTCAAAATTCGCAGTTTGGGATAAAAATAATGGGTTGGGGTTTTTTTTAAAATCTCGGGAGGAGAAGGGAATCAGGCCAAAATTGTTCTGTTTCCAATAGATCTCTGCAGCTCAGAGGGTGTGAGAGCAGCCTCTGCTGGGGCAGGTGAGCTGCCCAAAGCCCCGTGCCAGCAGGACTCCCCCCCAGGGAGACCATCCCTTTATTAAAAGGCAATTAAACCTCATTTCAATGACACAGAGCTCATTGCTACCAGTCTGCGAGGCGGTGAATGGTTAAAACCCAACACACTCAGAGGTGAACAAACCCCTCTGCAAAGCCACTGCAGCTCCACCCCACCTGTCCCTCCAGAGGCCAAACCCAGCAGCTCCGGGCTGGGCTCATTCTTATCCTTTTTTTTTTTTTTTTTTTTTTTTTTCTCTCTGTTGGTTTTTGTTTTGTTTTGAACCGAGTTACACAACACCCTTGGAAGCCCTCGCAAGAGCCTCAGCCTTTTGTTTCTCTCGGGGGAGTTTGTTCTGGCACTGCCACGCTGAGCCCAGCACAAGCCGTGGCCACCTCGGCTCCGGGGGGGGATCCATCTGGTGGAACCGACGGGACCGGCCTGTCCCTGTCACACCGAGCTTGTCCCTGTCACACCGAGCTTGTCCCTGTCACACCGAGCTTGTCCCTGCCACACAATTGCTGCCCTGAAAAGCCGAGTTACACAAGCCCTTGTAGCAGCACCTCATTATGGCCCCGGGGACGAGGCGGGGGCTGCTGCTGCCTCTCTCTCCCCGTGAGCCCGGCGAGCTTGGCCCGAGCCCCTCGGTTGCTATGAGAGTTTTAAAGACAGTCTGGGCCTGTCACCGCTGAGCAGGCTCTGAAACACAATTCCTGCTCCAGGAGGCTCCTCAGCTGCCAGGGGAGCCAAGCACTCCAGGAGAGGGCTCAGTCCTCTCTGCTGCTGGGGTTAACTCCTTGAGAACTGCACGGGAGCTTCACAGCTGGGGCACCTTCCTTCTGCCACAGCATCTCCCAGCCGGGAAAACTGCTGGGGATGTTTTTCCAGCTGGCTCTCCCAGCTCCAGGCTCACAACGGGTCCATCACAAGGGGCGATGCCTCTGGTGTGAAATCCATTTGGAAATTCAGAAGGGCAGGCAGCCAAAGGCAGGAGTTTTGGAAGGTTTAAGGCAAACAACACAAAGGGTTCCGCGTCCCGAGGTGGGCTTTGCAAAGATCTCGCTGTCAGTTTGCTGACTCTGGGTTCAGCATGGAATTACAGAATGCTGTGGGTTGGAAGGGACCTTAAATCTCATCCAGTTCCACCCCTCAGTGTCAGGGGCAGGGACACCTCCACTGTCCCAGGTTACTCCAAGCCCCGTCCAGCCTGGCCTTGGACACCTCCAGGGAAGGGACCTTTAAGGTCCTTTCCGACCCAAACCATTCCACAGTTTAACGTTTTAACTTCAGTGCAGATTTCCAACCTGTGAAATGACACATTTTAACCGTAAGAATAATCCAGGCCGTTAGGAAACCTCTGGGCACGCTCCCTTTTCCTCCCCACCTCTTCACACTTCCATTAAAAATCAAAAGGAAATTCGCAGGCTATTTTTCTTTTTTTTTTTTTCTTGTTCAAATAACATTCCAGGCTGTGACATAAGCCAGCAGAGACAGGAAACATGATCATGAGGGCAGAGCTCCATCCTCTGCTCCTGTCACTGCGACTTTTTGGGGGACTTGGCAAAAGGACTGAGCGGAGCAGACAGCCGGCGCGTTTGATGGAGTTGAACTGTAAGATCCCTGCTCCGCAGCCAGCTCCCCGCTCCTCTGCTCTGACACCAAGAAATCTGCCCAGCCACGGGCAACAAAGCTCTTCACACCGGCCGGCCACAGTGAACCCCTCGTGTTTGGCTACCTGGGCAAGCACCCAGCCCCTGAGCTCTTCCCCAAAAAAATGGGGAAATGCTGATTTTGGTACCCTCACCTGGGCTCGAGCCCTGCCAGCAGCACGCACTCACCGCAGCTTCCCCGGCTGCCAGTTCCCAAAATCTCAGCCTCCCGTTCTGAGGTGTAAATTGGCCACTTGGGGCTCAAAGGGAAACCCGGAGAGCCCAGAACTCAGCAGACAAACCCGAACAACTCCAAGCCTGTTTGCCACGCTTCGTGCCTACCCTGTTTTGGGTTTGGGAAATTCTGTTCCCAGGCACTCTCCTGGTACACAAGGTCACACATTGTAAACTACCTTGTTTTGCACACTTTTCCCAGAGGAGGGATTTTCGCCTGGTGGTCTCTGGAAGTGACCAATGGTTCCCAAAGGTCCCACCTCTAAGGTGGGCACATCTGTAAAAGCATAAAAAAAGCCCGAGAAATAAACCAGTGGCTCCTTTCTGCAAGGAGTCCAACGCAGCCTTCTAATCGCTCCCTGCCTCCATCATTGTGTCCAACAGCGACAAAAGCCTCCTCTCAGCGCTGCCCGAGGATCACCCCCAAACTCACTTGTCGGCAGCTCATTCCCAGGTGGGCAAAGCAAAGCCAAGCCGGTAGGGGGTCCGGGCGCACCTGGGGAGCACCCCCGGGTCTCTGCCCCTCTCCTGCTGCAGGCACAGCACACACCGCTGACAGCACGGCCGCGCAGGAAGGGCTGCACGGAAACCTCCCGGCCAGGAATCCGTTCCCAGGCTGGAAATGACAGGAGGAACTTCTTCCACGCTGAGTCAGGGAGCGACGGCGGCCGCGGGGAGCCGGCGCTGCCCCGGGAGCCAGCGCTGCCCCGCAGCTTTCCTGTTTGCCTTCCCCGGGCAGGGAAATGAGGCTCCAGAGCCTGGCACTGCGGGGGTTAAACTGCTGGGGTGTCCGAGCTGTCGGAGGCACACGGGAGCTGTAAGGGAAACGAGCTGCTGGCCTCAGCCCGGGCCGGTCCGCACCGGGAGCGGCCTCTCCCGGCTCTGCCGCTCTCCCACCCGCCGCCCCTCAGCAGGGAGATGGGGTTTGATCTGCCTGTGTGTCCCCAGGGCTTCCCCCACACAGCCCGGCACGCCCGGAGCTGATCCCCCTGCAGGTGGGAGCTGCTGGTCCAGCCCTGGGAGAGCCCCTGCAGGTGACACGGAGGGGCAGAGCTGGGCCCACGCTCAGCCCTCCCTGCCTGTGCCCCCCTTCTGCCCACGCTCAGCCCTCCCTGCCTGTGCCCCCCTTCTCCCCACACTCAGCTCTCCCTGCCTGTGCCCTCCTTCTCCCCACACTCTCCTGCTCACACGGATTGTTCCTGGTGTGGGTTCCCCACAGAGAGCAGCACATGCCTGTGCTCCCCCCGGGGTCTGCCTGGGCTGTGACACAGGGACAGAGCTCAGGGTGCTCCCCACTGCTGCCCCAACACCCCCTGACCCTGCCTGGGGCAGCCAGGCCGGACCCTGCCCCTCCTGTCCAGCTCCAGCTGTGAGACACCGGGTCTGTGTTCCAGCCCCGAGCCCCAGGGAGCCCCAGGGAGCCCCAGGGTTCCCCAGCTCCCAGCACAGCCCCGGGGCAGCACAGGGGAGCCCTGGGGAGGCAGCAGCAGCAGCAGCAGCGGGAGGAGGAGAGGTGAGAGGTCAGGGCAATATTTACTTTCACTTTTATCAAGTGGGGAAGCGGTGTCGGAGCAGGAAAGGGCTGTGAGGGAGGGCCGGGGCTGCCCGGGGAGCAGCACGGCACGGAGCCCCAGAGAGCCGGGCTGTGCCGGGGACAGGAGCCCCCAAACCCACACGGGGCTGGGGATGGGTGGGTTCCACGCCAGGCTCCATCTGGGAATGGCTGGACAGGCAGGAGCTCTGCAGAGCCTCTGCTGGGCTCTGCTGGGCTCCCCCCCGTGCAGAGGTTTTTAGGAGCTGGCAGGTGACACGGGGCACGGCTGGGTGACAGAACCTCCCCAGGGGAAGCTCCTGGAGGAACCTTCTCCTTCAGCAGCTGGGGAGGTGGAGCTGGGTGTGCCCCCAGCAGGGGCAGGGCTGCTCCCGGGGCGGTGCCGGGCAAGGAGGGGCAGCAGGGGCAGCCCCAGCGCAGCCCTGGCAGGGCTCTCCCCGGCTCGCTCTCCCCGCGCCTTTGGAGATCATCTGGATTTTTTTTTTTTTTTTTTATATAACGTGACTCTGATGCCTTTTATCTCCAGCTCTGAATGCAGTTTAAGCCCAGGCAAAGCAGGATTAAATTTTCATAGTAGGATACATTTATCTCGCTTTTCACTCCCCCCCATTTCCCCCTCCCCGAACAGGAGCTGCCATTCGAGGGAGAAACACGAGCTGCGCTCTCTCTGATGGGGAGGGGAGGGCTCCTCTTCCCCAGCCCCCCCTCCCCAGCAGCATCCCGGCCCCCGGCCCCTCCGGACGGGTCAGAATTCCCGCTGCAGCCCCGCGGGGAGCGCGCAGCCCATCGGCTCCGGCACCGCCACGTGTTGCACTCCTGTGCTCGCTGGGGAAAGCGGCGCTTCCCCGGCCCAGCCCCGCCCGGGCGGGCACCGCAGCCGCGGGCACGGACAGGGAGGGAGGGCAGAGCCAGCCTGGATCAGCCGGGAGTGTCCGAGAAGCACCGAGAGCCCCCGGTGCCCCCTCCGGGGCGGATTTGCAGCCCCCGCGCCCCGGCCCCGGGCGGAGGCTGCAGCTCCGCGCCGCGCTGCTCCTCGCTGGCTCCGCGCTCGGTTTTTAGCCGGATCCAGAGGATCCCCTCTAGTGGGATGAGGAGGAATTTCAAGCCCACATCCCACCCCCAATTGCCAGCGCGGGTGCTGGGCTGCCGCTCCTCAGCCCTTTTTGCCATTTTTCCTCCTTTGGAGGCGAAGCCAAAGCTTGGAACGGGCACGCCGGGCAGGGGAGCAGCGGAGAGAGCAGAAACGCTGCAGAGACGAGGAGAAATCTTTTCCACCCGCAGAACCCCCCTGGAGATCCGGGCCCACCCGGCCCCGGGTGCCACCGGGCGCTCAGCGCTGCCGGAGGTGTCGGGGTCACCCCGTGCCCCAGCAGCCCGAGGCTCCCCGGCTCCCTGCCGGCAGAAAATACATTTATTTCTTTCTTTATCCTCGCTATCCAGCCCCGGGCGGCCCAAGGACAGCGCGCTGCCCTCAATTCCACTTTTTTTGTCGCCGCTTCGCTTTTCCGTGCGCACAGAGCCGCTCCCGGGGCAGCCCCCGGTGCCCTGGCCCTGCCCGCCCCGCCGAGGAGGCGGCCGGGGATGCTCCGGGTGCCACCGACGCTCCAGCTCCCTCAGCCGCAGCCCCGCGGGGGTCGGGAGCACCTTTCCCCCCCCTCCCCGGTCCCCCCCTGCCCTCCCTTGGCTGTTTGTGGCGCGGTGGCCTCCCAGCCAAGCTGGTTAAGAGATTAACACTCTAAAAACCACATTTACTCTAATTAGCCATGAAATCTTTGTAACTAAGTGAAAAAATGTTTCCCTTGAGGGATTTTTTTTTTTGCCCATTCATCACTGTTTGAATTGCCAGGGAGGGTGGGGGAGAGGGGATGGGGTGGGGAGGAGAAAAGAGGGGGGGACGAGAGAAGAAAACCCTCAGATCTAATGAATTAATAGCAGAATGCCCCGGGGGGTGGGGGAGAGCAGCACGGGCACCTCAAAGGGGGCTTTTCACAGCGCGCCGAGGGGACGCTGCAGAATTATTGCGAGTTAACAGAGTGTAACAGCGCTGCTCCCCTTTGAGCCGGGCAGCTCGGCCAGCCCCCCGCTCCTCCCTTCGCTTCCCTTCCCTTCCCTTCCCTTCGGCGGGGACGGACAGACGGACGCTGTGCCCGGCCAGCTGGGTGCCCCTGCCCTGCAGACAGCCGGGCCGGGGTGGGGGACAGAGCCCCCAGAGCTCCCGCTGTACCGGGAAAAAAAAAAAAAAACAACATTTCCGAGTTAGGTGGGAGGGGAGGCAGAGAATCTTGCCACAACTTAGGCCCATAAATATTTCATCTCGCTGGAAGAAGAACGATTACATTCCTGCCAGCACTTTTCTTGTGTATTTTAAATGTGTCACCGCCTTCTACTTTCTCTCCCCCGTTTGTGTTTCTTGTAACGGGCCCATGAAATAAAGATTAGCTGAATAATCAGGAGTGTTTAGAAATGTGAAGGGGCCTGTCTCAGGAGCGCCGCACGCTCAGGTTCATCTTTTTCCAGGTTTTTTGGTTTGGTTTTTTTTTTTTTTTTTCCCCTCTCCTCTCTTTTTAAGGATGCCAAAGGCAGAGGGGGAGCGCGGGGCTGGGGGAGCGCACTGCCCCGTCAGAAATGACAGCCCGAGCGCCCCGAGCAGCGGGCGGGGGCTCTCCCCCATTACATATTTATCGCCCAGGCTGCACGGGGGCCAATTAACGCAGTCTGCTCGCCGCCGTGTCGGAGCAGCCGCGGATGTGCTGGGACAGGCGGGATGAGAGGGGCGGGTGCGCGCCTTCCTGTCGGGAGGTGCTGCGGGCCCTTCTCCGAGAGCCACAAGCCGGCCTCGGCCAGCAGCCGGGCCCCTGCTGCACCGGGATCACCCCTCGGTGAGCAAAGGTGGTCCTGCTGCACCAGGAGAGCATCTCTAGGTGAGCAAAGGTACCTCTGGTCCATCAGGAGAGCATCCCTAGGTGAGCAAAGGTACCTCTGGTCCATCAGGAGAGCATCTCTAGGTGAGCAAAGGTGCTCCTGCTCCACCAGGATCATCCCTCAGTGAGCAAAGGTGCCTCTGGTCCATCAGGAGATCATCCCTTGGTGAGCAAAGGCGCCCCTGCTCCACCAGGATCATCCCTCGGTGAGCAAAGGTGTCCCTGCTGCACCAGGAGAGCATCTCTAGGTGAGCAAAGACGCTTCTGCTTCCCCAGGAGAGCATCCCTCGGTGACCAAAGGTGCCTCTGGTCCATCAGGAGAGCATCCCTCGGTGAGCAGAAGTGACTCTGCTCCATCACGAGATCATCCATCAGTGAACAAAGGTGCCCCTGCTCCCCCAGGAGAGCATCCCTCGGTGCCCCTGCTCCCCCAGGTTCACCCCTCGGTGAACAAAGGTGCTCCTGCTCCACCAGGAGAGCATCCCTTGGTGACCAAAGGTACCTCTGGTCCATCAGGAGGGCATCCCTCGGTGAGCAGAAGTGACTCTGCTCCATCACGAGATCATCCATCAGTAAACAAAGGTGCTCCTTCTCCCCCAGGATCACCCCTCGGTGCCCCTGCCCCCCCAGGATCACCCCTCGGTGCCCCTGCCCCCCCCAGGATCACCCCTCGGTGCCCCTGCTCCCTGGGATCACCCCTCGGTGCTCCTGCTCCCCCAGGATCACCCCTCACTGGTTCCAGGTGCCCCTGCCCCCCCCCCGGCACAGCGTCACGTTGTCACCCAGCAGCCAGCCCAGCTTCCCACCTTCAGCTCCTCACCACTCACGCAGTTTCTAAATATCGGCTTTGCCTTCTCTCCCGGCTCAGCTCCTCATCTCAGCTGCCCACGGCAGGAGACAGTCTGCACCTACAGCTGCCCCAGCTCCCGGGCAACCTTTCCCCGGCGTGCTCCAGCCTCCCACGTTGAGCTGCAACAGGAGTTCCCGGAGTAAGTTCTGGAAAAGCCTCGTGGCGGGACCTGAACGGGAGATGCCGGGAAGAGGCTGCGGATCCCCCGTTTCCCCGAGGCTCGGCGAACGGCTCCAGGCGCCGTCCCCGTTCGGCTGCCCCGCCAGCCGCTTTGTCACATCCGAATGCGATTTGCCGGGGAGAGTGAAAGAGCAGAGGGCAGGAGCAGCCAGCCCTTCCCTCTCCGAGCCTCCCCCGAGCCCCCAGCCGGAGCTGCCTGCTGCCGGCGAGCAGGGGAGGCTCGGGGTTCGTGCAGAGAGCCGCTTCCATCGTTTTTTTGGGGTGGATTTTGTGCAGATCTCCTTCAGCATCCGTTACCTGCTTCCACCGTGCGCCGAGCCGGGGGGAGGGGGGGGAACTCCCCCATTAATTCCATCAAACAACACCATAAAGACAATGAGGAGTAAATTGGGTTGCTTTATCTTCCCGCAACGAGCGCCGGGGCTGCGGCTGGAGGGGTTGGGGGGGGGATGGCTGCCGTGCCTGATAAGCCATTTCACAACCGGCACCGCCGGGTCACGTCTCTCTCTGCTCGCTCCCAGAGCCTCAAATCAAAGCTGCTTCATCTGGTCCCCTGCGCTCCCCCCCCAAAAAAAAACCACCGCACTGGAGCTCTGAGGGTCCTCAAAGTGACGACAAATGGCGAAAGGAGAGCAATAAAGACCGACCAAAAAAAAAAAAAAAAAAAAAGCCCCACGGAGTTCTAAAGGATCTGACACCTCTGTGCTAAAGGTAAAAAGCCAAACATCTGCTCCGAGCATGGCACAGATCCTTGCCAGGCATCTGTCCCTCAGCTGTAAGTAGGTCATCTCATTCCACTTTAGTCACCGTTATCAATGAAGCCATCCGGAGCAGGAGGGACAGGAGCACGTCCCCGGCTCAGCCCAGGGCTGCCAAGCACGCTGAAGCCACCAGAGAAGCATCAAGTGCCCAGCAAAGAGCAGGAGCAGCCCCCGAGCCGAGCTCTCCCATCCTGGCGCTGCCAGAACTTCACCTTCCCTCACCTCAGCCTCAGCCGCTGATCGCAGGCCAGCGGAGGATTTATTATTTTTTTTTTTCCCCCTCTGTCACTTACTATTCACCTCGCTCAAAATTAACCTATTGACTTTCTGATACCCCTCAGAGCACAGATTAATTGAACATCGCTCACTTCACCTCCAGGAACGCGCTGGTATTGGCCGCAGCGTGAACGGAGACAAAGCCGGGGCTGCCTGACCGTGCCGGGTGAAAGGGAGGTCAGAGCCGGCCAGGGCAGCTCGCAGAGCAGCCTCGGCTCCCAGCGACACCCGGCCCACCGCTCCGGGGCTGCGGGCACCGGCAGCATCGCCCGAGAGCCGGGATTTCCCTCAGGGGAGCACGAGTGAATCCGGCATCTCCCCGCTCATCACCTCCCAGAAAGGATTTAGGAAAGTTCCAGCTGGGATTTTATCCCTTTTTCCCCTCCGATTCAGGGGGGGTTTCCCGAAAAGCGCCTCCGTGCTACCGGGAACTTTTGATGGGGACGAGTTGATCCCGCTGCATCGGCTCCAGACCGTGACTGAGCGGTACCGAGCGGCCGCAGGATGAAGGAGGGAACAGCGATGTCTAACGGGAACGCGGAGCAGCCCGGGGAGGCAGCGGCAGCCGGATTCCCCGGCACCGGGCGCTCGGAGGGATTCCTCCATCCCTCCCTTCCCCACGCAGCCCCGGCATCTCCGCGCAGCTCCGCGGGCACGGCCGGAGCCGCCGGGCACCACCCCGCGCTCTGCAGCCCCCGGTGCCTCCCGCAGCCCCCGGTGCCTCCCGCAGCCCCCGGTGCCTCCCGCAGCCCCCGGTGCCTCCCCGGCTCGGGCAGCTGCGGGCGGCGCGGCGACAACGATCCCGACCGAGCCTCCTCCCCGCATCCTCCGGCGGGAGATGCCCGGCTCAGCCCCCGCCCCGGGGACCCCCCGCACCCCGGCGGGCAGCGGCCCCTCGCCATCCGCCGCCACTCACCAGCCCTCGCCGCTCCGCTGCCTCCCGCCTCCGGCTCAGGGCGGGGGGATGCAGGCGGCCCCCGGCACCATGGAAATCCGGGGGCCGGGCGGCCGCCGCTGCCCGCAGCCTCTCCGCCTCCCCTCGGCGCGGCGCGGCGCGGCTCGGCTCGGCTCGGCTCAGCCCCGCCGGCCTCTCATCGCCTCCGCAGCCGCTGCCCGAGTGCGGCGAGCGCGGCTCGGCTGCGCTGCGCCCGCCCCGGCATCCGCCCGCCGCCAGCCCGGGCGCGCTCCCCGCTCCGCGCCAGCCCCGCGCCCGGGCGCGCTCCCCGCGCCGCTCCCCGCCCGCCCCCGCGCCGCCCCCGCTCTCGCCTTAACCCTTCCGCAGCCTGAGCGCCGGCAGCGGGGCTCCGAGCCCCCTCCCCACCTCACCTGCGCCCCCCCTGTCCCCGCGGAGCGCGGCGGGGCCGGGGCCGGGGAGCGGCTCCGCGCTGGAACAAAGCCCCGGAGCGCCCGGGGCAGCCGCGCCGCCCGGCCCCGGCACAGCTGTCCCCGAGAGGGGCCCGCACCTGCCCCCGCAGCTGTCCCAGCCTGGGGGGGCCGCAGGGAGCGGAATGGGGCTGCGGGGTCCTGTCCCCGGCTCTGCCCCCCCCCCAGCACCCCTCGGCTCCAGCGCCGGCGGCAGCAGCGACACCCGAGCTCTCCATCCCTCATTTTCCCGTCCCTGGCAGGGCTGCCAGCCCGGTTCTGCCCAGGCAGGGTCACCTCCAGCGGAGCTGGGCAAGGCCCCTGAAGCCACCGACCCCAAGAGCTCCTGCCAGGAGCTGCCAGAACCAACCACGGTGGCCGTGGGCGCCTGGGGAGGGGGCCCTGGGACCTGGAGGGAGCCCTGGGACCACCCTGCTGGGAACCAGGGGTCCCTTCCTTGGGGCTGAGTGGTTCAGCTCAGAGCCACGAGCTGGCCCTTCCTGCTGCCTCAGCACAGGGACAGACACCCGGGAGCTGCAGGGTACCCAAGGTGACACCACCACACCTCACCCGTCACCTGCAGCAGCCCACAGGGGTTGGGGAACACCCCGAGCCAGGGAGGAAAGGCCAGGCCCAGCTCCTCAGCAGGACATTCTGCCCCTGAGAGCCAGGAGCACCACGGTCCAGCTGACCCTGACCCAGGCAGGGGCCTGGGAATGATTCCGAGGAGCGCAACTGGTGGAGGGGATCAATACCGTGATGGATTGCTGTTTGCCACCTCTTGTCACCGGGAATTCTGAAACCATTTTTTCTGTTCCACATCGGAACAGTCGCAGGAGAAAAGCGGAGCCATCAGCCTGGGCCTCCTCCACAGCAAACCCAAGTGACAAAACCGAGCCAACCTCCTCTCCCAGCTCCCCTCCAGCCCAGCCCGTGTCACCCTCACTGCTGTCACCATGGCCACAGAAGTGGCCTCGCTGCTTCCTCCCTGCCTGGTGCGCGTCAGCGAGTCCCTGCAGGAGCAGGCTGGGGTGGAGAAAGGCACCGGGGCTGGGTTTGCTGTTTGCCCCCTGTAGGGGATTCAGGGACCCCTCATGGGATCCCCTCGGGAAAAGCCTTTGGCTCCCTGTGGGGTCCGGGTGCTGCCTCTGCCCAGGGAGAAAGGCACAGGGGGGTTTGTGGGGGTTCTCCCCACCCCAGCACCATCCCCAGCCTGCCCAGCAGGCCCTGCAGAGCCCTGGGGGGAGCAGGGCCCAGCTCCCTGCACAGCCCAGCACAGCCCAGCCCAGCCCAGCCCAGCACAGCACAGCACAGCACAGCACAGCCCAGCCCAGCCCAGCCCAGCCCAGCACAGCCCAGCACAGCCCAGCCCAGCACAGCCCAGCACAGCACAGCACAGCTCAGCCCAGCACAGCCCAGCCCAGCCCAGCACAGCCCAGCCCAGCACAGCCCAGCACAGCACAGCCCAGCCCAGCCCAGCACAGCCCAGCACAGCCCAGCACAGCCCAGCCCAGCACAGCACAGCCCAGCCCAGCCCAGCTCAGCCCAGCCCAGCCCAGCCCAGCACAGCCCAGCTCAGCACAGCCCAGCCCAGCCCAGCACAGCCCAGCCCAGCACAGCCCAGCACAGCCCAGCCCAGCACAGCACAGCCCAGCCCAGCCCAGCTCAGCCCAGCCCAGCCCAGCCCAGCACAGCCCAGCCCAGCCCAGCTCAGCCCAGCCCAGCCCAGCCCAGCACAGCCCAGCTCAGCACAGCCCAGCCCAGCCCAGCACAGCCCCCACTCCCACAGACAGCATCCCCTGGACCCCAGTGCAGCTCCAGAGCTGAGGGCTTGGACAGCCCGGGGAGATCCAGCTCAGCTCAGCAGAGGCAGCAGCAGGCACTCAGTGGATGGCAGCATTGGTTCCTCAGCAAGCTTTTCCCTCTCCCACCCTGCTCCCAGCGGAGCTCCTGTGCTGAACATCCCCACAGATGGAACCAGAGCCTGCTGCAAACCCCTGGATCACTGCACACCCACCCTGCAGCTCCTCCAGTGCAGAACCCCACAGGGCAGGGCAGGGCAGGGCAGGGCAGGGCAGGGCAGGGCAGGGCAGGGCAGGGGGTGCCCGCAGCCCTCCCTCTCCTCTCTGCAGGCCTGTGTCTGCATCCTGCCCGCTGTCCCTCACTCACTGATGGTCAGTTGTGCCCCCGGAGGCAGAGGCCGTTTCCAGCTGCTCATTGCAGCCTTGCTGGGCTGGGGAGCAGCCCCAGAGCTGCAGCACAGCTCCTGCAGGGCCACCTGAGCCTCGGGGAGTGCACAGGGCAGGGGAGCTGGGCTATAAAACCTGAGCTGTGGGCCATAAAACCATCTCTGAACCCTTGGCCTGCATCTCTCACCCTGTGCTCTGACCTGAGGGTCACCTCCAGCTCCCCTTTTCCCAGGGACTGCAGGTGACAAAGGTGCCACCAAGCAGCAGGGAAAGCTCAGGCTCTGCCTGGAGCCCGTGGATCACAATCTCTCCTTGTCCGTGTCTGTGGCAGCTGCCTGGGCTTCAGAGCGTGGGGGTCACGAACCTGCCCGACCTGGGAGCCTTCCAGCCCCACCTGACCCTGACCCAGGAACCTTCCAGCCCCACCTGACCCTGACCCAGGAGCCTTCCAGCCCCACCTGACCCTGACCCGGGAGCTCCCCATTCCCTGGAAGCGCTGGCAAAGGCGCCTTTGGGCACCGCCCCGGGCGCTGCCCTCGCTGCCGAGAGCCGGAATTCGCCCTTCCCAGGGCGAGAACCGCATCCATCGCTGCCCAGCCAACCCCAGCAGGGGAAGAGCGGAGGGAAAAAGAGCCTTTCCCCCTCATTCCTGTGAGCGTTTGGGACACGGGCAGCGCGTCCAGGCGGCGATCTGGGCGCGGAGCAGCTGTGCGAGGCCAAGAGCACCATCTATAGGCACCGGCTATAGGCGCCGCCCGCCAGCGCTGACAGCTCCCGCTGCCTCCCAGCCCGGCAGAAAGCCGCGCAGATCATAATTATTCAGCTCTAATCACTACAATAGAAGAATCATAGGCAGTTATTTAGAAATGATTGTTTCCCCCTCAGTTATTACTTATGACAGTGAAAGGAAGTATCAGGCAGTCAAACCCGCATGGATACGGGAAGCTGAGTGAAGGATCAATGGGAATTTAACCAGCACTTTACACCATTCTTCCTCTTTAGAAGAACCTTGTCAAGTGATTTTTTTTTTCTTCCTCTCTCTCTCTCTCTCTCTCCTGTTCATAATGTCTTCTTGGGAAATGAAAAGGGTTTTTCTTCTCCTACTGCTCCTTATCCCTTCCTCTTCTCCTCAGATTTTCCCATAACTCCGAGCTCCAGCTCCTGCCTCTGGATCCCCCGGTTTGAACCGAGCTGAAATTAACTCCGGCTTTTCCTCTCTAAAACAAACCCTGGTTTCATTAAGTGCAAGGGCAGGAGAACAGAAAGTCTCCAAATCCCGAGTTCCAGGGTGTCTTGTTCCTGTCAGAAACACAATTGCCTGCGCCAGGGCTGTGTCAGGAATTCCAGGTGCAGACAATGTGCCATTTTTAATCATCTTCCCACAGCCAGGAGCTGAAAGAAAAGGGGGATCATACAGAGGAGAGCACAAAAATAAACCCGGAAAAAAAAAAAAAAAAAGGATCAGTAATATTTAGCGATGTTAAAAACTCAAACACGACACGAAAACATCGGCCAGGAGCGAGGGGCTCGCCTTCTCCCCTCCTTCCTTCGGCTCCTCAGCGTGGCCCAAGCTCTGCACACACTCCCACCCCTTTCTAAATCAATATTCTGCTGCACCCTCGTGTTTCCCCCTCCGGGGCCACACCTGTCCCTGCCAGGGGCGCCCAGAGGTTCCCAATCCAGCCACAGGCCAAGCAGAGCGGCTGAGCCAGGCCCTGGCACTGGGCATCCACCCACGGCCTTGGGGAGCATTCCCTGGCCCAGCTGTGACCCTGATCCAGCTGTGCTGACCCTGATCCAGCTGTGCTGGCCCCCATCCAGCTGTGCTGGCCCCACCCAGCTGTGCTGACCCCATCCAGCTGTGGCCCCTGCAGGCCAGGCCAGGCTCTGCTGGAGCCTCCCAGGGATGCTCAGGCTGCTCCTCCAGCCCGGGGCTGGGATCAAAGGAGGTGAGGAATTACAGCCCCTAGAGTCGATTATTAATCATATAATTAAACCCCTCCTAATGAAGGAGTGTCCAACATGAGCTCCCCTGCCCTGGCCCAGCGAGAATTCACAGCTCAGCCATCCCCTGAGGGCCGAGTCCTGCTCTGCCGGGAGCTCTCCAGGCTGTCCCCGGATCAGGGACACCTTCCCCGGCCAGGAGGGGACATTCCCTGCCGGGGGGTGACTCCTGCGCTGCCCCCAGCCCCAGCCGTGCCCGCTGCCTCTCCCCCTTTGCTGCTGTTGGGGGCTGAAGCAGCTGCAGCCTGCGGGTTCCCCCGCTGCCGGATGGTCCCTGTCATTAATTACTCACTAATGATGACACAGCTACAGCCCCGCCCGCAGCGCCGGGGGCAGCCCGCAGAGATTTCCCGGCTGGGTTTGCTCCAGTTCAGGGAAGGTCCTGCAGAGCTCAGAACGGCAGGACACATCTCCAGGTTATTCCGAGGTGCTGCTGATCACCCCGGGTCCATTCCCCCCTCCCCGGGGCTGCTTTTGGTGTCCCAAAAGCCACAGGACAGAGATCCCAAAGGCAGCAGGGCCCGTGGTGACACAGCTGTCCCCTCCGCAGGGGTGGCCACCCCACCAGGGCTCTGACTGGGCTTTCCCAAAATCTCTGCAGCTGAATTCCCCCTGCAGGGCTCCCCAGCTCCCTGGAGGGCTGTCCTGGGGGAGAAGCATCTCCCCAGGTTTGCTTCGGGTGCTTGCTGTGATGAAGGAGCTGCTGTAGCAATAAATCTCCCCCGCCCGCTCCCTGCTCTGCCTTCATTGGAAATCTTTAGTTCCTGCATCATAAAGAAATGAGTATTTCAAGCTGGCTGTGCTAATGAAGGTAAAATACAGAGCGTGTTGTCAAACACGCTCTGGCTCTGCCTGCTACTCCACAATAATCTCTCTCACTCCCCTGTCGGCGCCGTGTATCACTGACAATGCCAAACGGGATGAAATGCAAACCTAAATGATTTGAAACCCTAATTTCACCTCCTTTTTTCTTTTTTTTTTTTTCCCTCCTGTCTGAGGAGATGGAGATTATTTTTTTTTTTCTCCCCCTGCATGATAGGTGGGAGCAGGGTGGAACTGGGAACCCTTTGGTTTGTGGGGCTGGTGACAGAACTGGGAACCCTTTGGTTTGTGGGGCTGGTGACAGAACTGGGATCCCTTTGGTTTGTGGGGCTGGCAGGGTCAGCCTGCTGCTGCAAACTCTGCTCTTTGGTGAGCCAGGCAGGGACAGGGAGCTGCAGCCTCCTCCTGGCTCCAGACTCTGCCCAGAGCTCTCAGGAGCTGTGCCAGGGGAGGGAGGGGAATGTTCACAGTCAAAACCAGAAGTTGATAAAACTCCCTCTCCTCGGGTCACTCAGCCAAGTAGCAGAGAAGGGCAGAACAGACAGCAGCTCGTTTCAAACACTATTGTCAGTTCTGTTACCGTCACACGGAACAGAGACCGTCAAAGGACAAAAAAACAACAAAAGAGGAAAACTTCAAGAGCACCAACCCTTTCATTTCCCCCTGAATTTCCATCTCACCTGCTCCTCCAACCCCTGGGTGCAGCTCCCTCAGTGCTCAGGGCACGGGAGGGAGGGAGGGCAGCTCAGCCCCAGCCCTGCCCCAGCTCTGCTGCAGCCCGGGCTGGGGCTCCTCTGCACAGAGCCTGCCCTGGGCTGCACAGCCGTGGATCATGTGGAGAGATTCATGCCATGTGTGTGAGTGCTGCCTGCAGCCAGGTCCTGCCTTTAATTGCTGTGTTGGATCATGTGTGGGGAGTGTAGCCAGGGAGTTTTCACCTCACAGATGTACAGCCCTCCTCTGGCTCCTTTCTTTGCCTCAATACCCAGCAAGGGGCCCGGGAATATTGGGGGATTAATGTCACAACAGAGGGAAAAAGTCTGCCATTCAATCTATTTAAACATTTGATTTCACCAGTGCACCAATTAGACATTCCCTGTCTAAAGAGACCAGGGATTAAAGCAACAGCAACGCTGAAAAAAAAAAAAAAATCATAATCTCTTTGGAGATCTGTCTGTGGACGGATCTTTTCTCTCAAATGATCAAGGCAAATATATGAAATTGAAAAAAAAAAAAAAGAAAAAAAAAAGAAAGAAAAAAAAGACCTCTTAGAAGTAAACTTTGGGGCTATGTGAATAATTTCCCCGTTCTTGTCTGAGCTCCCTTTCATGAGCTGCTTTTCCATTCCCTGGCACCTCCAGCCCATTTGCATTCCCCTCATTAAGGAGCTGCCAGCCCTGCAGATGCCACCGACTGCCCTCTGTGGGGTCTGGAGGAGCCTTTCAGCTGCTGACCCCCAGTGCCCAGGCCTGGGGCAGGGGGGTGAGCCCACCCCAGCGTGGAGCCCCAGCTCCTGCTGGGGACAAACCCCAAAGCTCCACTGCAGCTCCCACCAAAACCGGGGCAAACCTTGCGTTCCCTTCAGTGACACCCCCAGAGATGTCCCAGCTGTCTCCACTGAGCTGCTGGGGCTTGGAAAACTGCTCTGTTTTCCCAAACAAGTTCCCTTCTGACAAAGGAGGGCCCAAAATCTCTGTTTTTCCCTCCCAAAAGCCACTGAGGGTGGTGGCGGTGGCACCTCCTGGATGGCTGGGCTCTGGGGTGAAGTCCTGGGGTGGTAAGAAAGGCAAAAGCTCCTCCTAAAGAGTAAAAAACGACCCAAACCCCTGCCCCAGCCCCCGTGTCCCTCTCAGGCTGGGACTGACACCAGAGCCAGCCCCGTGTGCCCCCCAGGCCGTGCACCAGGAGCAGCAGCTCCGGTGTCACTCTGGCAGGGGAGGATGGATCACAACAAAAGGAGCCCAAGTGATGATTCCTGCCAGCTCCAACCCCTCCGGGGCTCTGCCAGCACCCATTTCCAGCTCCTGGCTCCTTATTTAGGTGAGTAGAGGGTTTAAATGGGGAAGTTTCCCTTGGCAAATGTGTTCTGGCAGCTGAACTGGACCAGTTAAATACACCCAGCCCAGACAAAGGGAAGAGGCTGTTTCCAATCAGCAACGCTGGTGTTTTTCTCTTCCATGATCTCTGGTGTTCCTTGGGCAGCCCAGGGAGAGGGGAGGAAGGGCAGGGGGACCCCAAATGTGCAGATCTGGCAAATCTGACCAACATCTGGATCCCTCTGTGCTGCAGTATCCTCAGGCTCCAGTTCCTGTGGGGCTGCAGGGCTTTAACCATCCCAAGTTCCTCCTGGCCAGTCAAAACCCAAGCCCCAGAGCCCACTTCTGTCAGATGGGGCAATTCCCAGGCCAGCAGAGCCCTTCTCTGGTGCTTGGCTGCTCCAGGAGCCCTGACACCCTTGAGGGAGGCACCAGAGGGTTTTCCAGGAGGATGTGACCCTTCCCTCTCCTCCCTCTCCTTTGCAGAACTCCCCAGCCTTGAATTCATCCAAACTAAATTTCAACAAGAAGCAGCTTGGGCAGCCTATCCCTGAATTCGAGTGTCTCATCTGAAGATTATTTTATCTTTTGTTTCTTCTCTGCTGCTGGACACCAAAGGTGAGAGCTCCCAGTCTCCCAATGCTCCAGCATTGGCTGTGAACAAGATTGAAATTCCTTCCTGCCACATTGCCAGGATTGCCCCGAGGTGAAGATCCCAGCTGGGACCCTCCTGCAGCCTGGGTCCATCACCAGGGCTGGGTCCATCACCAGGGCTGGGTCCATCACCAGGGCTTGGTTCTGTCCCAGGGCTGGGTTCATCACCAGGGTTGGGTCCATCACCAGGGCTGGGTCCATCACCAGGGCTGGGTTCATCACCAGGGCTGGGTTCTGTCCCAGGGCTGGGTCCATCACCAGGGCTGGGTTCATCACCAGGGCTGGGTTCTGTCCCAGGGCTGGGTCCATCACCAGGGCTGGGTTCATCACCAGGGCTGGGTTCTGTCCCAGGGCTGGGTCCATCACCAGGGCTGGGTTCATCACCAGGGCTGGGTTCTGTCCCAGGGCTGGGTCCATCACCAGGGCTGGGTTCTGTCCCGGGGCTGGGTTCCATCACCAGGAACTGCCCGGTGGGAGCAGGAGACTCCCCAGCCCAGCAGACAAGGAGAACAAACCCCAACAAAAACCACCAAGCAGAGCCAGGGGAGCTGAGCGTGCTCCACAAGGCTGGAGAACAAAAGGCAAGGGAGCCGTTTGTCACCTCCTAAAGGAACGGGGAGAGGAAGTCTCTGAGGCTGAGGGAGGACGATTTGCTCTCATGGGCCAGTGCACAGCCAAATATCTACAAGCTGTTCGAAGCAGACTGATTGCAGCAGGGCCAGAATGCCATTGTACGTGCTCTAACAAACCCACCACCGCAGAGAGGTACTTCAGAAATGAATCACGGCCTGTTCATTAAATCAGATTATTTTAGCGAAACCTCTTTTCCCCCTCTCTTCGCTGCTTTGTTTTCTTTTATGTTAATTCTGCGCCTGCTTAAAGTTGAATTCCTTGATCTCCAACATCTTCAGCTTTAATTTTTATTTTATTTTTTTTTCCCCCCCTCTCTCTCTCTCCCCCTCTTAGCAGCGAAATGAATTCAAATCATTTGCATTTATTGCAGCGAACATCCAGCCTCGTCTGTAGCCCTCGGTGTGACTGAATTGCTTTTCTGCTTCACGGGGCACACGGAGAGGCTGCAGAGAGCCCCAGCCTCCCCAGGAATCCTCCCCCTGGCACTCCCACCCTGCTGCAATATTTATCATATTGATCCTCCATAAAATAAATAAGCAAAATGATATTATTGGAAGCAATGAGCTGATGAAGCCACGGACTGAATCAATCACTTGGCAGGGGCTTTAGAACAAGCAGCCGCTCGCTCTCAACTGTTCCCAGAGTCAATTTTCCTCTACAAATGGGTTTCTCATCAACCTAAGCACCTCGCAGAGGGAATGTGTCCTTCCACTGGATCTCCCTGGAAAGCAGGAGTGCTGTACATGAGTGCAATACCAAACCTGACTCCTTTACGGCCACACACACTTCCACCTCTTAATTACCTTGAAAACCTTCTTTTAAAAAACACTTGCTTGATTTCACGGACTTAGCTTAGAGGGACCCTGTAACTTCCAAGGTGTCCAGGAGCAGAATTCACAGCTCCTCGAGGGGCAACACCTTGGCTTTAATCCTTTCTCTGCTGCCTGTTCCTACAGACCTGAAGGATCAGCCAGTGAACCCTGCCAGACCTTTGCCTTGGTGCCACCAGGACCCAAACCCTCACCCTTGATGTCACCAGGACCCAAACCCTCACCCCTGGTGCCACCAGGACCCAAACCCTCACCCTTGATGGCACCAGGACCCAAACCCTCACCCCTGGTGCCACCAGGACCCAAACCCTCTCCCCTGCTGTCACCAGGACCCAAACCCTCACCCCTGCTGCCACCAGGACCCAAACCCTCATCCTTGATGTCACCAGGACCCAAACCCTCTCTCCTGGTGCCAGCAGGACCCAAACCCTCTCCTCTGGTGTCATTGGGACCCAAACCCTCACCCTTGATGCCACCAGGACCCAAACCCTCTCCCCTGGTGCCACCAGGACCCAAACCCTCACCCCTGGTGTCCAGTTCCCCCCAAGGATCTCTCATTTCACACAGCAAAGGAGGAGAATTCCACGAGAAATCGGCCTGATTGGGGAAAATACTCAAACTGATTGATCCCTGCACCAGGAGCACACGGTGCCTGTAATTAAACACGTGTGGGCTGGGAGCTGCTTGGCTGCCCTTGGGTTTATTCCCGGGTGAGCTGCGCCATGCACAGACAGACAGACAGACAGACTGCTCCCTCCCCGTGGCTGCAGGCCTGGAGAAGGAGGAATAAATTAATCAAGCTCACCTCTCCTCGCAGGAAAGCCAATCGAGCTGGCTTTTCAGAGGATAACTGCTCTACACCCTGCATAAAAAGGGGGAAAAAAATACAGCTGGGACCTGCACATTGGCTTTTTAACAGCTGTTTGTAAATATGTCTAATAACTCATCCTGTCAGCGTGCTGGCTGGGCCATTACAAGGAAATATTCATAAACGGTATTCCCAGTGCTGATGGCTCCATTTCCTTAATGAAATCCACAGAGTTTACTTTGCAAAGTTTAATTGCTGGAAGAATGGGTGTCGGGTTTCTGCAGCCGACCTGCTGCCCTGAAATCCTTCCAGCTCCCATGTACAACAAGGAAAGAACTTAATGGAGCTTTTGCAGCAGTGGCTTAGCAGCTAAGCCACCTTTAAGCAATAATCCCAGCAAATATAGATGGAGATGCTGGAATCTCCTGCCTTCCAGGAGAATGGATCTTAAGTAATATGAAATTCAGTCCTGCTAATTGGCTGAGCAGGGGATTTCTGTGGGGAATGCCTCCAGCATTGAAATCCAGGCATTGATCCCATCTCCTGGACATGGATGCCTGCAGCAGGATGGAGCTGGAAAGGAGCAGCTGGATGAGGAGCCAGCAGGGCCAGGCAGGCAAGGGGTGAGAGCATTGTAATCCTGGTGCTGGGAACACACACCCCAAAGTCCTGGGGATTGTCACCTGCCACCCTTTATCCACTAAATCTGTCACCAACAGAAGACTGGAGTTGTTGGAATTACTGCAGAATCCCTGCAGCCCTGGCTCTGGCTTAACTCAGGAGAACCCTGCAGGTCCCACCAGCAGGGAGCCCAATTCTCCTCAGGGATCTCAGCCCAGAGGTGGAACCATCTCCAAAGGGGCAGAGCCCAGAGCTGGAGGTGTGTTTGACCACATCAACCCCCACACCCAGGGCCTGCCAACCCACTCCTGTTCCCACTCCTGTTTCCATTCCCATTCCTGTTCCCATTCCTGCTCCCATTCCCATTCCTGCTCCCATTCCCATTCCTGCTCCCGTGGGCCTCAGGGTGAGCACCTTGCCCAGGTGGGAATGGCCACCCCAGTGATCTCCTCCGACCCCAAACAAACCAGGAGAGGTTTAAACCCCGAGCCTGACCCAAACTGCTGAGCCAGCAGTGGTGCTGTGAGTTTTAGAGACCTTCCAGCAGGGAACAAGCTCATTTCAGCAGCATCTCTCTCCCTCTCCAACATGGAAAACAGCCTGGAAAACAGCGAGGGCTGCTGCCAGGGAAGGGGAGCTGGGTGCCAAGGCTTGAACAAGATCAATCACTTGCAGGAGCAGCCTGAGCACGGGAGCAGAGCTCCCCGCGTGCCCCGGCAGCTCGGAGCTTTCTCCAGTTATGCAGAAGGAAGCGGAAAACTGACAGCTGACTTGGGGAGGTGTGTGAGGGCAGCGTGGCTGCAAACAATCCCTCATTAACAGGAGCTGTCACTCGTCAAATCCAGCCCAGGCCGCAGCAGCTCCTACTCCGGTTTATCACCTGGAATTACACCTGGGAATCTCGTGGGTCACACTCAGATTTTGCCCCATGGAGTTCTGTCAGCCGCAGACAGAAGAAAAAGAGATTTATTTTTTTTTCTCTTTCCCCCTAAATTTCTGTAAAATATTAATTTTTTCATATTTCTTATTTATTTATGTTTATATCATTTATTTTATATTATTATTTATTTGTATTATTTACTTTATATTATTATTTTTATATTTTTTAAATATTTATTTTTAAAAAATATTAATATTATCAGTTATTTGCTGATAATGTTAATAATTTAAAAATTATTTCACACAGAAATGTGAACCCTCCAAACCCGGCACAGACCCTGAGGTCTGGCCAAGTTGTGCCCCCGCTCAATCCCCACACAGGAGGAAGGGGGTGAAGGGTTTCTTTCCCCTTTGGGGCAGCAGCCCGGCCCTCCCTGGGCAGAGGGAAGGGCTGAGCTCAGCGGGGAGAGGCTGCAGGAACCAGCTGGGAGCACAGCTCCCTTTGTTTTTACCTCTGCAGAGGCTGCTCGTATGTGCAAGAGGCAGGATTTGAACAAGAGCTCAGACAATAAAAAGACAATAAAAAGGGCAAGGCGGGAGGACCCTGCAGGAGGAGGAAGGATGCAGTTTCATTCCCAGGTGGAGGCTTTCTCTGCTGCCTCAGATGCTGAGGTCAGAGGAGGACAGAAAACTGAATCCCCCCTAAAGCTCCGAGGGCGAGTGCCTCCCGTGTACCGGCACCGACAGACACAGCCGACCTCTCTGCAAGCCCTGCAGGAGTACACGGCACAGAAACACAGAAACGGCTCCATCCTTCACAAAACCAGCCTGCAGAGGCTCTGTGTGCTCAGGGTTCCATCGGGGGGATGTGGCTGTGCCAGGGCTGCTGGCCCGGCCCGGCCCGGCCTAGCCCGGCCTAGCCCAGCCTAGCCCAGCTGCCTCAGGGCAAGGTGCTGCTCCCAGCACTGCTGCCCCACAGCCCAGAGAGGCTGCACAAGAGGCTCCAGCTGGCAGATTTTTGGGGATCAGACCCCCCAGCCTGCAAGAGCTGGTGGGTTTTTGGGGACCAGACTCCCCAGCCTGCAAGAGCTGGCATATTTTTGGGGACCAGACTCCCCAGCCTGCAAGAGCTGGCATATTTTTGGGGACCAGACTCCCCAGCCTGCAAGAGCTGGCAGATTTTGGGGACCAGATTCCTCAGCCTGTAAGAGCTGGTGGGTTTTTGGGGACCAGACCCCCCAGCCTGCAAGAGCTGGCGGGTTTTTGGGGACCAGACCCCCTTTGGGCTCACAGAGATCACCTTGTGCTGTGCAGGTGGGAGCACCTGGCAGGAGGGATTTGGGAGCCCAAAAGGTGCCTGGGAAGGTGAATCCTGCGGGTGTTCCTGATCCCCCGGGAGCTCAGCCAGCCCACGGCAGCCACAGCCCCGCAGGAGCCCACGGAGCCTCCCTCTGCCCCTGGAGCACACTCAGGGACGTGGAAAAACAGAGCCCCAGGCTCATTCTGAGGCCAAAGCAAAGTCTGGAGCATCAGGCACTGATGGTTTTGCCTTCACTGGGTCGGCACCTGAAGCTTCCCCAGGTTCACCCCGGGAGCTGGCAAAGCCCTGCAGACCCCTGAGTAACTTCTGTCAATCTGTCCCCAAAGCTCAGCCTCCGCCGCAGGCAAACGCTGCAATTTCCCAAGGAACCTTTTCATCCATTTTTTATGCAGCTCACTTTCTTCAAAGGCAGACTGGAGCTGGGTGTGAGGAGGGAAACCAATATTTCACTTTTCCTCCTGCTGCATTCTAATCCTGGAGTTTGGCACTTGGCTGAGCACCGCCCCAGTTTGCCGGGGGAGACATCAGGAGCCAGAGGGTAACTGAGCTCACTTAGTGCAGGAGAGGACAGAATCTGCTTAATTGTGAGAAAGGCTATTCCTTTATAATTTGGGGTTTTTTCTGTTTTATTTTAAAAATGAAGCTCCCTGCTGCAGCCTTGTCCTGCCCTGCAGAGCTGTCCCGTTCGGGCAGGGCAGGTGGGTAATTAGCAGCGATTTTATCGGATCAGGGACAAAGGAATGGAGGGAGCAGTGAAACGTTTGGAATGGCAATCCTCAACATTTCCATCATCCAGCTGATCCCCAACATTCACATCATCCAGCTGATCCCTGACATTTCCATCATCCAGCTGTGATCCTCAACATTTCCATCATCCAGCTGATCCCTGAGATTTCCATCATCCAGCTGATCCCCAAAATTTCCATCATCCAGCTGTGGTCCCCTGGCAGCTCCACAGGGATGGGGCTGGGAGAGAGCAGGGGTGACACTGCGGGGGGAGCAGGGTGACACTGAGAGGGTCAGGGGTGACACTGGGAGGGTCAGGGCTGACACTGGGAGGCACAGGGGTGACACTGTGGGGGGAGCAGGGTGACACTGAGAGGGTCAGGGGTGACACTGGGAGGGACAGGGGTGACTCCTGCTTGGAGAGCTGGGTCCTGTCTAATCCCAGGGAATTCTCACCATCCCAGCGGGGATTCCCTGCCAGGAGGACACAGGAGCAGGTTCCAGTCTGGTCCTGCTGCAGCATTTCCCCCCAGTACAATTGATTTCTCGTTTATTCCTTTCACCCAGACACTCGGCTGTGGGCACTGTGTCACTCTGGGAGCAGAGCTTGCAGCAGATCAGCTGTTGCATCACAAACATTCCTTTGTTTCTGGCTTCAGATTCATGTCCAACCTCTTCTGCTCAGAAAGCTCAGCTGAAACCCCTTCCTGCGGATGCAGAGAGGATCCAGTGCTGATCCAGAGATGAGGCTGCACAGTCTCTGTGGTTAAAAATTGATTTTACCTGATGGCTCCTCCAAGCCAAGTCAACACAACCAGGCTTTGGGCAGAGCCCTCCTCCCATCCCCACCTTCCTCTGCTCTCCCACTTCTTCCCTCCTCTTCATCACTCCTCCCTTCTGATCATTTATTTTAAACCGTTTTAGTTTTAATTAAACCCATAAACAGGTACAAACAAACACGAAGAAAGGCAAGATTAAAGTCTCTTATCTCCTAATTACAGTCCAGATGAGATGTTTCAGATAAATGATCAGAGCAGGGTGTATTTTTGGAGCTCATCAGCCTGTAATTAATTCAGCACCGGGGTTACACCCCCGTGGGGCTCTCGGGCTTTGCTTTGTGGCTCTGGTTTGTCCCCTGCCCTCACCCCGAGCCTGGCTGACTCCAGCTCGGGGCAAAACAAATCTCACACGGCCCAAAGGCTGTTCCCACCTTCGGGGGGAGTTTGTTCCTCCTGCCTCAGGGCTCAGCATCACCACGGGCTGGGCTGGGCTGGGCTGGGCTGGGCTGGGCTGGGCTGGGATGGGATGGGCTGGGATGGGATGGGATGGGCTGGCCCCTGTCCCCAGCCCTGGCTGATGCGAGTGATGCTGGGCCCAGAGCTCCCCCTCCACCCCATCCCCAGCCTGTCCTGCTGCAAAACCAGCTCTAATTAATAAATGTGTCAGCTCCAGCTCCTCAGATGGGAGCCAGGGAAGATCTACAAGGTGTCATCAATCCAGGATTAGCTCCAGAGATGTCATTTCTTTCACTTGATGACTGTCCATCCCTTCCCCGACCCATCCCTCTGCAATCCCACATCATTCACCAAAATATCCCAGGGGCTGCTGTATTTTAAACCTTTTCCATTTTTCTTCCTTGTGACTCTGGGTTCTCAGCAAAGACAGATTTGCCAGGCAGGGAGTGGAGCTGCTGCCAGGGGAGAGCTGCCCTTACCCCTGCCAGGGCCACAGCAAGGGGCCAGCGCACAGAAATTCCAGTTTTTATCAGATCTTGGGCTGTAATCCACCTTAAAATGCTTGCCCTCCCTGTCAGTGCCGCCCAGGCACAGCAATCTGTATTTAACCGGGCACTGGAGAAGGTGAGGAGAGAACAGAGCCCCCCCAGAACTGAAGGAGCCCCCAGAGCACCCGGGGGGTTTGGCAGGAGCTGGATGCCCCCAGGAGTTTTGCTCACACCTCGTGATCCGTTTCACCCCCACAGCTCTCCACTCCAACTCTTTTTTTTTTTTTCTTTTAAGGGAACAGATTATTCCCACATCAAAAATTACCCGTGTGAGGAACATATCAATCTTTATTGCCCCCCTCTCATTATTTCAGTGCTGAAAAGCAGAGAAAAGCCCTGCAGTGAGAGGCTGGCTGCGGGATGAGGCTCCTGGGAGCGGGGCTCGCTGCTCCTGGTCAGGGCTCTCTGTTCCCGCAGTTACACAAAACCACCCCCAGCCATTCAGGAAACGCCAGCCCATAAATTTCAAGGGTTGAAACACAACTGAAGGACACTCGGCAGTGCCCAGAAGTGCCTGGGGAGGTTTTGTTTTCAGAGTTAATGCGTCCACGGGAGGGTTTCGCTCAGCCCCATTTGCGCTGGGGGTTGTACAAACACCTTCAGAAGACCCAGGCCGGGAATTTGAAACCTTCCTCCAGTCGGGGGGGGAAAACCAGGAGCTGAATCCTATTCCAGCACCGGCACGCAGCTGTGGGAGCTCCAGAGCCGCTCGGAGCGGCCGGGACCTCCCTGACCCTCCTGGGATGGGCTGCGGGCACAGCATCCCCGTGGATGCCCCCGGAGGGCGGGCAGGGGCTTTTGTCTGACTCAGGAGCAGATAAACATCGAACCAACAGCTCAGGGATTGTCCCAGGAGCCGGGAATTACCTTACAGCCAAGCTTGTGAAAGCAGAGCTGTTAACAGTGGGGAAAACTGCTGGATTTTTCCCATTCCCGCATCCGAGCCCGGCCAGGGATGCTTCCCCAGCCTCTGAGCAGCTGGGGGTGGCCGCTTCCCCCAAAAACCAACACAAGGGCAGCCAAACCACCCCAAGGAACAATTAAACCCCGAGGTTATCGCTGCATTGACACCTCAGGGAGTCTCAGAGATGAGGGAGGGATGGCTCTGCGCTCGTTTCTCTGCTCCCAGGGCGTTTCAGTAGGAGCCAGGATCACTGGGATTGTTTGCTGACCACGCTCAGCAGATTCCCAGGGCAGGAGGAGTTCCTAACCCTCGGCAGGGGCTCGGGTTTGGGCAAGGACAGCCAGGTGCCAGTGCCCGGACAAACCCTGTCCCAAAGGGACCAGCAGCCCAGGTGCTCTTGGACACCAAACAAAAGAAATCGTTTGTAAATGCAACCCAAAGCCTGTCGGTTTTGAGAGCCTGCCTCTTCTCTTGACCAAGATATCAGAGGCATTTTCAGTTCCTTTATTACACACAAAATATTTCCTGGAAATAGGCAAAAAAAAAAAAAAAAAAAAAAAAAAAGAAAGAGAAAAAAGAAAAAAAAATCTTTGCTTTTAAACTTCAGTTCCTTCTTAAATACTGCCAGTGTAGAGAAAAAAAACAACCCAAACAAACAAAACCAAAAACAACCAACCAAAAAACCCACAAGAGAGTGGCTGCAGGTTGCAAAAGGGAAGAAAGGGTCTGTGTGCAGAGCCCCTGGCTGCAGTGATAGCACCAGCTCTGTATCAGCCCATCACACAGAGCTGGAATTGCTTGTCCCTGTTGGCTTTGCCCCTCCTCTTAATCCTTCTCTGCAGCTTTATTGAGTTCTTTACTTTCCTTTTATTATTTCCGGGGGGCTTAAGTCGAGTTTCCAGTCGGGCTTCAAAGGCTCTGACACATTCTGTGCCTGTAATTCCTGGACACCAACAACTGCCAGGAGGATGCTCTTGGATGCTCTTCGTGCCTGTGATGTTTTGATTTCTCTGAAACACTTTTTCCCCGGCACAATTCTGTAAGCAAGAGGTGTGTTTTTCTGACAGCATCCTGTTCTCTGCATTCCTCTCTCCCTAGGAGGGACTTCTCTTGATGTCCCTCTGACTTGACCAACGTGGTCCAAGGAGTTTGTCTTTCTTCCACGCCTTGTGTGGGTTCTTTGTGAAACAGGATAAAGGGAAGAAGTCTCGAGCAATAAAGATTGGAGCCATTTTCAGCCTTTTGATCACCAGTCTGTGTCCTTCTTTTGTGTCCTATTGTGACAAGGGTTGGTTCAGCTCGATCAAAACCAGGGTTCCCCTGGCTCCCTGTCGCTGTGGGACACAATGAATGAGACACGGACTCGTGATTTAGAAGGTTGATGCTCCAAAAAAGGGGCTGGTTTATTTTCAGAACCTGTTTTTATACTTTTTACAATGTGCCCACCTAAGAGGTGGGATCCTTGGACCCATTGGCCACATCAAGGGTCAACGAGCAAAGTCCCCTCCTTAGGAGAGGGAAAAGTGAAAAACAAGAGAGTTTACAGAGAGTGACCTTGTTTACTGTCTTAAATTCTTGGGAAAGAATTTAAGAAAAACCCAAACATGGCAAACAGTGACTACAGCTCCCGGCCCCTTTGTGAGGGAGGGTCGGTGTCGTTATAGGACACGAAACCAGGGCACAGACACTCAGAAGGCTGAGATGACTCCAATCCCTGTTTATTCTCAGTACACCTGTCTTTATACCTTTTTACAATGAACCCACCCAAGGGCTGGGATCCTTGGACCACACTGGTGGTGTTCGAGGGACATCAAGCAAAGTCCCTCCTTTGGGAAAGAATGAGAAAACCAGGAGAGTGTGCAATAACACATCCCTTGTTTACAGGAATTGTCCCTGGGGAAGGAATTTCAGAAAATCAAAACATTGCAGGCGCCAACCGTGGCTACAGGTCAGTTCAGCTCCATCAAAACCAGGGTTCCCCATGCTCCCGGCCCCTTTGTGAGGGAGGGTCAGTTCAGCTCCATCAAAGCCAGGGTTCCCCGTGCTCCTGGTCCCTGTGTGAGGGAGGGTCAGTTCAGCTCCATCAAAGCCAGGGTTCCCCGTGCTCCTGGTCCCTGTGTGAGGGAGGGTCAGTTCAGCTCCATCAAAGCCAGGGTTCCTCTGGCTCCCAGCCCCTTTGTGCTGCCAGGCAGCACCGAGCAGCAGCTGGGGAGGGTGAAACCTGCCCAGAACAAGCTGGGAGAGGAGTAACTGAGGCAGCAGCCAGGGCCTGGAGAAGCTGAGGGGCTGGGGAGGAAGGAGAGCGAGGAAACGCTGCCAGAGCCCAGGGCAGCTGAGGGAGCCCGGCCCTGGGTGGGCTTTGGGCAGATAGAAACACCCTCAGCACCCCTGGGTGTTAAATTCGACTTTTCATGGAGCCAAGGAAAGGCTTGGGTGGGAAGGGACCTTAAAAACCATCTCAGCCACGGGCAAGGGCAGCTCCCAGCACCCCAGGGTGCTCCTGCTCACCTCCTGTGCCTCGTTTGGTGCAGAGAAGAATGAGCAGAGCTGTGATTCACCGTGGGGAAGGTCAAGAGCTTTGCCACCAGCACATGAATCAAAGCTTTTCACTGGGTTCAACGAGCACATTTACCTTGATAACTCCTCTGGTTATAAAACCCAGGCACAGACGTTTCTTCCAGGTCCTGAGCAGCGCACGTGCTCTTTCATAATTAATAGATTGCACAGTTTATAATCAATCACGGTTGAATTTACAATGCAAACTTCCAGCGTCACAAAAAAAAAAAAAACAAACCAACCCCCGCGCCTGATTATCCAAAAATATTTATTCAAGATTAAAAAACATGTAGCGTATGAATATTTTAATAAATATTAAATATTTATTTCTCCTTTCCGAAGCTTTCATAACTGGGCTTTTAATTAATCTGTCATTAAAAATTTATAGAGCCAGGTAGACTTTTAAATATCATTATTAAATGAGAACTGGAAGCTGCAGGTACTCGCTCCTCTCTCGTGCCAGCACGGAGCAGGGGGAGCTCCAGCAGGAACAGATCCTGGATGGGAACAAACGTGTTCCCAGCACTCCGGGGATGGCAGGGATACCCTGGATTGATCCGTGTTTGCATCTGCCTCCAGCAGGGAAAGCACAGCTGGAACCAGTGGGAATGTTCAACGGGAATGTTCACTGGGAATGTTCAACGGGAATGTTCAACAGGAGTGTTCAACAGGAATGTTAACTGGGAATGTTCAATGGGAATGTTCACTGGGAATGTTCACTGGGAATGTTCACCAGGAATGTTCACTGGGAATGTTCACTGGGAATGTTCAACAGGAATGTTCATTGGGAATGTTCATTGAGAATGTTCCCCAGGACATGGGGACAGGTGGGGCTGGGGCTGTGACCCCTGAGCTCGGCTCTCTGCGGTGGGAGGCGGCTCCACAGTGGGGAAGGAAGGAAGGAAACCCTGATCAGTCCCTGCTTGGGAAACGGGGAAAAGGGGGTGGAGGTGTCCCTGTGTGGGGTTCTCACCCCCTTTTATTTATTTTATTCACCCCATTTACTTTATTCACCCCATTTATGTCATTACCCCCATTTATTTCATTACCCCCATCTATTTTATTATTGTTTTGGGTCTGCTGCAGCCCTGCCTGCACAGAACCCCCGGGCAGGGATGGGATGGGACGTTCTCCACCACCTTGCCCTGTTCTGCCACAGCTCCTCAGTGCTGGGCACCTGCCTGTGCCACAAACAAGCTGCTGCTCCCAATCCTTCTGTGGGGAGGGCGGCAGAGCCAGCTCTGCACGGGGGCAGAGCGCTGGGAGAGAATATTAAACTAAATAATAGCAATTAATTAGGCTTGTGTAAAGCTATTAACCTTCAAATCCCTGCAGAAATAATAAGCAATGCTCAAACCCTGCGGGATGCACGTGATACATCCCCCACTGCAGGGGAGAGCAGCCCTGCAGCAGTGGGATGGATGGTTTATGGGTTCTGGGTTCTGTGCTGCAGCTGGCTGGGATCGCCCCCAGCCCCACAGAGCCAGGGGAGGAGGGTCCCGGTGACACCCACGGGCACAGGAACCCCAATTCCAGCTGCTCCTTGCAAACTGTGCTGGGGGGGCACCTCGGGAAAGGGATTTTCTGGAGCAGGTGATCCCAGGAAAGAGATTTCCTGGAGCAGGTGATCCCAGAAAAGGGATTTCCTGGACGAGGTGGTCCCAGGAAAGGGATTTTCTGGAGCAGGTGATCCCAGAAAAGGGATTTCCCAGAGCAGGTGATCCCAGAAAAGGGATTTCCTGGAGGAGGTGATCCCAGAAAAGGGGTTTCCTGGAGCAGGTGATCCCAGAAAAGGGATTTCCCAGAGCAGGTGATCCCAGAAAAGGGATTTCCTGGAGCAGGTGATCCCAGAAATGGGATTTTCTGGAGGAGGTGGTCCCAGGAAAGGGATTTTCTGGAGCAGGTGATCCCAGCCTGTCCTTTGCTTCTGCACCCCCTGAAATCACAAAGGGCTGCTCCCTCTCCCTTCCTCCTCCCCACGAGTGCACCCGAGGGGAAAAGAGACCTTGATCTCCATCCCAGCACTCTCCCAAGGGTTTTCCCAGCCTCTCTGGGAAACGCAGCTCACAGAGGCACAGCTGGGCTCCAGCTCCAGCTCCAGAGCCTCTCTGGGTGTCTCGGCCACAGCACCCACAGGATTCCCAGCACCCACAGGATTCCCAGCACCCAGAGGATTCCCTGGCGTGGGGGCTCCCAGGGGGAAGGAGAGCTCAGGGCACAGCTCAGGGCACAGCTCAGGGCACGGGGAGGGCTCAGCCCTGGCAGCCCTGGCTCCTCAGGGGTGCAGGATCTGCTGCCCTGCTGGAATGGAAGGGCTCTCCTGCAGCAATCTGCCTTTAATGGGGTTACTATTGCAGAGGGAAAGCATTTTATATGGAACCAGGTTTACATTATCCTGCTATTGGGAGATCTAGCTTGCAATGCCGTTCAAATCCTTTAATCCATAAATAGGATTCCAGCCAGAGCTGGGCTGCCTTCCAAAACTGTAATCTGCAGTATATGAATTATTACAAAAAGATTAGGGTGTTTCAAGTAATAACATTTCAAATAAATCAGCTTTCATGAAGGAACAACAAACTAATATTGGAAATAACAATATAAAGACATTTATAGAGCCACTTGCTGGAATAACTTCTCTAACCGGGGGGATTCTTTGTTCATTTACCTTTTTTATTATTATTATTAATTATTATTATTTTTATTTAATTTGAGGAGCAGCCCTTTGCCTTTGCCCCCTCTGTGCTGGGCAGAGCAGTGAAGGTGCTGCTGCCCCAGATGATCCCTTGGGAGTCACAGCTCTGCTCTTTGGGGGCAGAGGGATGTGCTGCCGCTCCCTCCAAGCCCTCAGCTCTCCCTAATGGTTGGATAATCCTGGAGGGCCACAAACGCTGCCCCAGCTCCATTTTAATCACCATCAGCCAGGAGTTTAATTATGGTTGCTGGTGCATTTGCAGAAGCCCCTCCCTTCCACACCCCCCCATGCAGGCAGAGCTTAATTCTCCCCCCTTGATCGTTTCCTGCCTCCCCTGACTATGGTACCGTGATAAATTCATGGTGCTTTGCTTCCCTACAAACTGCAGGGCCCCTGCAAAATCTTCTGCAAAATAAAAATAAAAATTAAAAATAAAAATTAAAATAAAAAAAAATAAAAAAAAATAAAAATAAAAAAATAAAAATAAAAAATTAAAATAAAAATATAAAAATAAAAATAAAAAATTAAAATAAAAGCCACCTTGCTCAGCTTTCCCCTCGCTGTTGCCACCTGACTCGAGGAGTCAATGAGGCTTTTTTTGCATATTTAACGGGGGATGTGGCATTCAGATGAAATAATAGCAGCGTCTGACAAAGTTTATCGCGTTCGGTAGGAGGCTGAGGGTTCTTTCAACCTGCCGAGCTGGCTGGAGGGTAACGGCAGGAAACGGCACAGAAACCGCTGTGAAATGATGTGCTGCTCGTTCAGCCCTCAGGTGTGCTTTGGAACAGAACTTCCAGCACTCTAATAAACAATGCTTAAAGCACACTTTGTAACCATCACCCTGCACTAAACCCAAAACCTCAGCCGGAAACCCCAGAAACCCCAACCCTACCGCAGCCTTTGCCTTCACTGAACCTTTTTTTTTTTTTTTTTTTTTTTTTTTTTTTTTTTTTTTTTTTTTTTTTTTTTTTTTTTTTTTTTGTCCCAAAAACTTGGCCAGGAGCAGAGCCACGGCTCTCTGCAGCGAGCGCTGGGGCTCGTTAGCATTTCAGACAGGCTGTAATTAGCGCCGTGGAACCGAGCTCAGGCTCCCATCCAAAAAATCCCAGGGTGACATTTGTACCCGGCGGCAGAGGGCTGGTGCTCGGTGACAGCAGGGCTGGCAGCGGGTCCCTGCGCCCCAGGGGGGGCTCTGCTCTGCCCCAGCCCTGCCAGGAGCCCCCCGGCAGCTGGCGAGGGGAGCTGGGCCTGCAGGGTGATGAAGGGTGACCCTAAAAATCCCCTGGCACTGCTGGCAAACCCAGGCAGGGCCCAGGGCACAGCTCTTACCTGAGATGGGCAAGGAGAAGCTCTTGGGAGGCTTTAGGACCTGCAGGACAACGAGGGGGTTTGGGGGCATTTTCCTCCCAAACACCCAGTCTTTGGGTCGGGGCGAGTGCTGGGAGGGGCTGCAGGAGCCCCAGGTGTGCTCGGGAACCCCAGGTGGGCTCAGGGGCCCCAGGTGTGCTCAGGAACCCCAGGTGGGCTCAGGGGCCCCAGGTGTGCTCAGGAGCCCCAGGTGTGCTCAGGAGCCCCAGGTGGGCTCAGGAGCCCCAGGTGTGCTTAGGAACCCCAGGTGTGTTCGGGGGGCCCAGGTGTGTTCGGGGGGCCCCAGGTGTGCTCAGGGGACCCAGGTGTGTTCGGGGGGCCCCAGGTGTGCTCAGGGGCCCCAGGTGTGCTCGGGAGCCCCAGGTGTGCTCAGGGGCCCCAGGTGTGCTCAGGAACCCCAGGTGTGCTCAGGGGCCCCAGGTGTGCTCAGGAGCCCCAGGTGTGCCCGGGGGCCCCAGGTGTGTTTGGGGGGCCCCAGGTGTGTTTGGGGAGCCCCAGGTGTGCTCGGGAGCCCCAGCCCCTCACCAGTGTCACTCTGAGGCTCCTGCACCCCGAGTTAAAGCAGCCACGGGCTCCCTCTCTCAGCTCTGGGGTGGTTTTGGAGCCCTCTCAGTTTTCCACTGCTGGGATCGAGCTCTTGCTTGTGCTGGAGTTTGGTTTTTTCCTCCTCTCCCTCTCTGATCTCAGCCCTCACTAACGCCGGTGCCTCAGCTCAGCGCCCTGGGGTTGGGGTGGCCGTGCCTGCCCCAAGCTCCAGGCTGAGATCAGCTGCTCCCTGAGTTTTCCAGGGCCAGCTTCAGCTCAGCTCAGCCTGGCAGGGCTGTTCTCTTCTCCTGATCAGCGAGTGTGCGGCACGGAGCCCAGAGAGGGAGATAAAAGCACTCCGGGATGATTTGGTTTCGCACTTCTTGGATGAGGACAACATCCCAAGGACACAGCTTTCAAACACTGCCCTGCTTCTCCTGAGGGCTCTGACTGATGTGTCATTTATCACCCAGCGCCGCAGAGCCCGAGAGGAGTGGCTGAGTTAAAGTTGTTGCAGAATTCCCTGTGACCCTAAGTCGGCTCTGGAAGTGTCTCCCTCTGCATTACCTAAATTCTCTTTTTGTATTCTGCCAGCTCTGCTGTGCACATCTGTCGCTGTGGGACACGATCAATGAGACACGGACTTAGGTTCAGAAGGCTGATGCTCCAAAAAGGGGCTGGTTTATTCTCAGAACTTATCTTTATACCTTTTTACAATGTGCCCACCTAAGAGGTGGGATCTCTAGACCCATTGGCCACACCAAGGGTCAACAAGCAAAGTCCCTCCTCAGAAGAGGGAAAAGTGAAAAACAAGAGAGTTTACAGAGAGTGACCTTGTTTACTGCCTCGATCCCTGGGAAAGAGTTTAAGAAAAATACAAACATAAAAAACAGTGACTACACACATCCACCAGGGAGGCACCTCAGGGCCCTGCTGAGCCCCTCCTGGGCAGAGCTCCCCGTTAACCCCAGAGCCAGGGGGGGATGTGATCTCTGGCTCTCTGCCCCCGGGAGCAGGGACACGCCGAGCTTTGGGGCTCAGCGCTGGGAACGCAACCCCCACATTTCAGATTTTAGGGTGTTCCGTGCCAACCTTCCAGCAGGATGTGGCGGGTTAAGGAATGCACTCAGTGCCCTGGAGGGAATCAGTGCCCAGAATGAGCTTGAAGGGTCCAAGGAGATGAGAAATCTGTCTGGGTGAGAAGAGACCTTAAAACTCCTCTCCTTCTGTGGCAGGGACACCTCCCACGGCCCCAGGATGCTCCCAGCCCTGTCCAACACTCCCAGCAGGTTTGGGGCAGCTGATCCAGAGTAGCAAAAGGGCCAAACCCTTTTTCTTTGAACAGCTCTGAGCCTTTCCAGCCTCCTGCAAACCTCCCCCACCACTGCAGCCTCCTGTCACCCTGCAGCTGCTCCCTGAGCCCTCCCCAGCTCCCCCAGACAGGATCTCACCAGCATCTGAGGATCCTTTTGCCACACTCGTGCGTTTTCTCAGTAACTTTTTCATTAGTTAGTCTTTTTTAACAGAGTCCCTTTGCTTTGATCCTGACGATTTTCCCTCCCAGTGCCTCTGATAATTTTTTTAAAGGCATCACGGTAACTTTGAAACCTTCCCCTCGTCCTGGCTGAGATTCCTCCCAAACCTTTAGGAATTGTAAATGTGACCTTGCTGAGGAAATGCAGAAAGTGTCATCTCTTCCAACACACCAGACAGGCAAAGACTGTAATTTATAAGGCTGAGTACAAAGGGCTGTTTTTTTCTTTGAGCTAATTAACTGGAAGAAGGGGATAACTAATTAACTGCAGAGACACCCAAGGAAATATGAGGTTGCAGCAAAGCCCTGCGAGTGTGGAGGCTCCTTTTCATCTGGGGGATGGATTGCTGGGTCTGAGCTGTGCCAGGGGCACGGGGGGCACGGGGGGCACAGGGGGCAGGGCCCTTCCCTCTCCTCTGTGTCCCTGGAAACTCCTGCCCTGGAGCTCTGGGACCCCAAATCCCCTGGGCTGCAGTGGGAAATGCACTGGGCTGGAGCTGGGGTTGCACTTCCCAGGATCAAGCTGGAGTGAATTCCCATTCACACCCCCCCAGTGATTCCAGGGATTCCTGGATCCCTCCCAAGCCCAGGCTGCTCTTACTGGGGGTCTCAGCCCAGCTCCTGGCCTGGCACCACGCTGCAGAGTCCAAGGTTTCATCTCCGGATTTTTGCAGGTGCAGCCAGGGCAACAGAGGAATCTCCAGTGGTCACTGCCTCCCCTGCCTTGGAGAGGAACAGGCTTCAAAAATAAGGAATCTGCTGGAGTGTTCTTCCACGGAGCCCCAGCCCCAGCTGTCCCTGGGGCAGGAGGGACCCCAAACACACCCCAGGGCTGGGGCTTTTGGTGATTTGTGAGGGAGAATCTCTGGGAAAGGGGCACAACACACAAAGCTGGACCAGGAGGGGATTTTCCCCTTTTTTTTGGCCAAAGGAAAAGCAGCCCAGGATCTCCCAGAGGAGGAGAGGGAGATTTTCCTGCCCTCTCCCACCCCCAGGCTCCTGTCCAGGCTCTGATCTCTCTGCTGCTCTCCCGCAGCCACAGCGACCTCATTTTCATCTGCTCTGACATTTTCCTTTCCTCTGGTACCCAGGGCCTGAAACGATTTGTCCAGGTGCTTTGCCTTCTCCTTTCTATTCCCAGAGCAAAGCAAATCATAAAAACCCCTGAAATCAGAGCAGGGAAAAGACCTTTTAGGCCGTTCCAGTCTCCCCTCAGGGCAAGAGCCGCCAGGATTTCCCAGAGTCTGTTTGCTGGAGCTTTAATCAGTTCCATTTCCATACCGTGGGTCACAGAGGATTAGACAAGGGGAAGGGCTGGGGAAGCAGCTCCTCCTTTGTTTTCAGCAGCAGGATCCTGTGCTGGGCTGAAGCAGCAGGAAAGCAGGAGTGTTGTGCTGGATGCTGGATGGTCCCTGTGCCAGGGGGATCCCACAGAGGTGTCCTGAGTGTGGGACCCAGCTTGGGTTGTGGAACTGGGCTGCTGCTGTGGCTGCTGCTCCCAAGGACTGATCATCACCTGTGCTTCCAGCCAGGCTTGGAGTGACCTGCCCCTCACCCTCAGCAGCTGTCCCTGTCCCAGAAAAGTCATTAAATCAGCCTAGGATGGGCTGCGGGGAACTTTGCAAAAGATAACCGGGGGATTTAGAGCTTAATTCCCTCTGCCTGTCAGAGCCAGGTGATGTCTGTCACCGGGGAGCACAGGATCCAGCCCCTGGCTGTGCTCCCTGCTGACATTCCTGCCAGGACTGGGTCAGAATCCCTCTGCCCTGAGTGGGAGCAGGTTTGGGGCACATCCCAGGAGCTCCAGGGCTCTTCAGAGCTGCCCGGGCTGCTCAGCCCCTGAGCTCTGTGAGTTATTTCAGAGCAGGGTAGCAAACCTCTCTGCACAAACCCAGCCCAAACTGGGTGAAATCTGTGGCATTTGAAGAAAACGGGGGTTTGAATAAAAATCCTGAGTGAGGACAAGGAGAGCATAAAGCCAGAGCTGAGATCTGCTCAGCATGATGGAATGGAGCCCTTTTTAAATGGGAATACCTGGGTGTGACAAACCCACAGACGGAGGGAAAACGGGTTCGAGAAGGGCAGGAGAATCCATCTCCCGATGGGATGGAGCCGTGCTGGGCCCCAGAACTCCAGGGCTGCTGGGAGCAGAGGAATCCCAGTTTCCAGGCTGGGATTGCTGGCAGGGAGAGGAGGAGCCCCGAGCTGGGCTGGGGCTGAGAGGAGCACACAGCCCCAGGGTCTGTGAGTGCGGTGAGGAACGGGGGGCAGAGCAGCTGCGTCCTGCACGGATCCTCCTTCCAGGAGAAGACCTCAGCTCCTTCCAGCAGCGTGGGCTCGGGGCAGGCTCGGATCGTTCTGCCTGTTGACCTGGTTCTGTAATTATCGCTCCTGCAGAGAGAGACACGTGTTGTTTAAATATCCTCTGCTTTGCTTGCCGAGATCATAAACCCTCTTTTATTATCTGCTGCCGTGTATTACAGGCAGATAATGACTGACTTTTGCCTTCCCACTCGGAAAAGTGCATTTTAATTCGGTGAAGTAATGGAGGCATTTGCTCGTCTTTAATGCCATTTTCTGTGCTCCGTTCCCTTTCACCTCACCCTCCCTGGGAGTCCTCTCCTGTGCTTCCTCCTGCTGGGCAGAGCTGAGGGTCCTGCTGTAGGAAGAGCCCCCCCAAAATCCCATGGGAAGCCTGCTGCCCATGGTTTGATCTGCTCCACGGAACCGACATTCCTCCCAAATTCCTGCCAATTCAGGCTCCCGGCGGGGCAGGCTGAGGGGCAGCACTGAGCTGTCCAGCTCAGCAGGACGGGCACAAAAATCAGATTTTCTTGTGAAAGTAAAAACTCCCCAGCCCCTCTGGGACTGCAGGGAAAAACCTTTCCCCAGCCCAGCAAAAAGTGCCCAGCCCCGGCTTTTCCACGTCTCCTCCATCTGTGGGTTTGTCACACTCAGATATTCCCATAAAAAAAAAAAAAAAAAAAAAAAAAAAAAAAAAAAAAAAGAGCTCCATTCCATCGTTCTGAGCAGATCTCAGCTCTGGCTTTATGCAGGCACAGCACTTTTTTTTTTTTTTTTTCCCTTGGATATTTGCAAAGCTTTTAAAAATATGAAATAGTTCCTGCTCGTGCTTTGGCGAACGTATCAATTATTTTTAATTTCTCCAAACTGCTACTGTAGCATACAAATAGAGCAGAAATGAGAGGTTGTTTTTTTTTTTTTCCTTTTCCCCCCTCAAGAGGAGGCTTTGAGCATCCCCAGACAAATCCAGAGGCGGAGGAGAAACCGTGGCTTGTTCCCCACAAGTATTTCTGGCTGCTTTGAAGGCAGTTGCTGTTTGTGCATTCTGTTATTTGTATATTTGTATATTTGCACGTTCTGGTTAATTGTTCCCTCTCTCTCTCAGGCCCTGAGGTTTGCACTGAGGTGTTTTATTGTCGTTTGTGCTGCAGGGTGTTTGTTTAAGAACTGTGCAAGAGGCGGGTTTGTCATCTCCAGAGAATCCCGGGGTGGTTGGGGTTGAAAGGACCTGAAATCCCCCCCCAGTGCCACCCCTGCCCTGGCAGGGACACCTCCACTGCCCCAGGCTGCTCCAAACCCCATCCAGCCTGGCCTGGGGCACTGCCAGGGATCCAAGGATGGCATTTCCCAGCAGTGCCCAGAAATTTTGCTGTCTGTAATTGCTCTGGGGCCGGGAGCTGCTGGCAGGTTGGATTTCACAGCCCGGGACACACCACAACCTCCTGCTGCTCCACTCCAGTCATCCACCTTCTGCCACCTCAGGTGTCAGGGATGGGGGCCCGTTATTCCCAAAGGAAAAGGATTTGGCAGGCCAGGGCAGAAATCGGGGATTAAACCCAGCCAGGAAGGTCAGAGGGAGCAAGAAAAGGGAAAACAATCAGGGCAGTGCAGCCAGAACCCCAGCTCGCAGCCCTGCTCCTGCAGGGGAGGCTGGGGAACAATTTTAACCCACAAAGCAATTATTGCCAGAGGATAAATGACACCAATAATGAGGGGGCTGCTGGTGCTGTGCCCAGGAGCGAGCAGAGAGCTTTGAGCGAGGATCAGCCGTGCCAGAACCCCCCTGTGCCCAGGCTGGCACCCACCGGAGCTCTGCACGGAAAACTGACTCAGCAGAAGGGAGTTTTCCACCCCAAACCGGCCCTGCAGGAAGGGGTTTGTTGTGTTCTCCCCGGGAATTCTGTCAGATTTGTGTTTCCAACCCCAGCCCAGCCCCGACTGGAGATAAATCCCAGCACGGCTCAGCTGGCCGGGTCCCTCCCAGGGGGAAAACACGGCACGGAGCTGTTCCCTACATGAGATTTCTCTTTTTTTTTTTTTTTTTTAAAAAGAAAGTGAAGAAATTATAATTATGCCGGGAGAACATCCATTTGCTTGTTAAGTGAAATTTGAAGGGGAAACTTTAATGATGGCAGGAAGAAAATCAGATCTTCTTGTTAAAGTGCGCTCCGAGAGAACTCGTGCTGGACAGCACATTAAGCATCAAAGACTCATCAGTGATTCATAGAAGAGGTTTTTTTTCTTTTTCTTTTCTCGGTGACATGAATTATTTTCATGGGAAAAGATATGAAGATATCTCAGATGAAGAAGAGGAGGGAAGACTTCTTTATTCCTGTGCATGGGAAAGAAGCGGTGTACAATAAACAAACCTCTGGTTTAAAGGCCATTTGGAAAAGCGACCCGCAAACTTGTATTTATTTTTCGTTCTGTTGGCACAGAAAAATCTGAGGGTTCTAATCCCTCAGATCCAGCTTGGAATTGCAAATTGCTTGATGTGTTTGCAGCTGAGCTGGGGGGGAAATGGATCTCCAGTGCGGGTGGGTTTGTGTTTTCCCTGAATAACTCCCGGCTTGGAGGATGGATGGAGCCCGTTCAGCCCGGGCTGGGTGGGATCTGCTCCCCCCCTTCCAGCGCTGAGCCTGCTGCCCTGGGGTGCTGCTAATCCCTCCTTGATTTATAGGTACTTATCACCTATTGATAAGAGTTCAGCTAAAATCGACAGCGCCCGGAATAATAATATTATTGTTGCTAATAATCCCCTTTTCTGAGGCAGGAGCTCGCGCCGTTAATTAGGCGTGACATAAATAAATTAAGCCTCCCTTCACAGCGGAGGTTGCCTCACAAAGAGGGACACCGAGGCAAGGAGAGTTAATCTCCTTCCATTTGCACACTCCCGACTCGGGGAATCATTCCCGGTGCGCTAACCCGATTTGGGAGGGAATGCATTTCCACGGGAGATCCCAGAGCCCGGGGGTGCTGGACCCCACCCCCAGCAGCATTCCCAGGCAGTTCTCCCCTCTCCTGCCCACCCCCAGCAGCATTCCCAGGCAGTTCTCCCCTCTCCTGCCCACCCCCAGCAGCATTCCCAGGCAGTTCTCCCCTCTCCTGCCCACCCCCAGCAGCATTCCCGGGCAGTTTTCCCCTCTCCCAGCCCCTCCCAGCAGCATTCCCGGGCAGTTTTCCCCTCTCCTGCCCATCCCCAGCAATATTCCCAGGCAGTTCTCCCCTCTCCCAGCCCTTCCCAGCGCTGCTCCGCTGGCAGATCCATCCCCGAGGAGGACGGGAACAATTACAGCAACGCAAACAATAACTCCGGGATGCTAATGAAGGATGCAATTAAAGGCGGCCGAGCATTTATCCCCGGGAACATCCCCAGAACTGCCGGGATGCGGCTCAGAGCAGCGGGACACGCTGCCGGCCGTGCAGGGAAGCTCGGGGTGGTGGGGAAGTGCCAGAGGCACCCCGAAGGGAATTCACCTGTTGGGAATTCACCTGCTGCCGCTCCCGGGGAGGCACGGGGGGAAACAGGAGCAGCCAGAGTCAGGCACAAGGGTCTGTGAGGCTGCCACACCTCGGGGCTGCTCTGTGCCGGGGGCTGTGGCTGGGCCACCCTCAGTCTGTCCCCCGATGTCCCCGGTGCCCTTCCCCGCCGCCCGAGGCTCCCATCACCGCACCCCTGGAATGACTTTGGAGCGGATTTGTCACCCCCCTGGAACGTCCCTGAGGCCTAAAGGGAGCAGGTGGATCTCTGAACCCCCCTGGATCCCTGCTCCCCTCCTCAGTCCCTGCTCCCCTCCTCAATCCCTGCTCCCCCCCTGGATCCCTGTTCCCCTCCTGGATCCCTGCTCCCCTCCTGGATCCCTGCTCCCCCCCTGGATCCCTGCTCCCCTCCTGGATCCCTGCTCCCACCCTGGATCCCTGCTCCCCCCCTGGATCCCTGCTCCCCTCCTCAATCCCTGCTCCCCTCCTGGATCCCTGCTCCCCTCCTGGATCCCTGCTCCCCTCTTCAATCCCTGCTCCCCCCCTGGATCCCTGCTCCCCTCCTCAATCCCTGCTCCCCTCCTCAATCCCTGCTCCCCTCCTGGATCCCTGCTCCCCTCCTCAATCCCTGCTCCCCTCCTCAATCCCTGCTCCCCTCCTCAATCCCTGCTCCCCTCCTGGATCCCTGCTCCCCTCCTCAATCCCTGCTCCCCTCCTCAGTCCCTGCTCCCCCCCTGGATCCCTGCTCCCCTCCTCAATCCCTGCTTCCCTCCTGGATCCCTGCTCCCCCCCTGGATCCCTGCTCCCCTCCTCAATCCCTGCTCCCCTCCTGGATCCCTGCTCCCCCCCTGGATCCCTGCTCCTCCCCTGGATCCCTGCTCTCCTCCTCAATCCCTGCTCCCCTCCTGGATTCCTGCTCCCCTCCTCCTGCCTCGGGAAGCGCTGGGAATTCCAGGGAAAGCGATTCCTCCTCTCCCCCTGGCCAGCCCCCAGCTCTCCTCCCACCCAGGAGTTATTAGATGACATAACACTCGCTTTGCTGAAATACATTATTCAAACCCAGCGGCTTAAAATTGAAATGCTCCCGCGGTCACGAACCCCGGCTGCAGTTTAAAAATAAATCCCTTTATCCGCGCCGCATCCCCGGCCCCGCCTTTTCCACCAGAGCTCCTTTTAAAAACACTCCGGGCTCGGCGCCCCGACGAGATCAAAAGTGACTTTTTTAAAAATAGGATGCCTGCTCCTCTCCCTCCGCCTGCTCGGGCCGACAATGGGAGAGAAATTGGCTCGGCAGGCCCGCTTTGTGCCGAGGCAATTTGCGGTTTGTTGTGGAAAAGGCGTCTCAGGCCACATTTCTCACCCCCCACTGTTGTCTGGGGTTTTTGCCGTTCTCCTCTGTCTCCTTTGAGGAGTTTGTAAAAGTCTTGTTTTTAGCCTTCTGTGTCTTTCGAGTCAGATACACTCTCATACAAACAAGCCATTTGTTATGGTGAAATCTAGAGATGTTTGCATTCTTTTCCTAAAGGAGGAGACTGTTGACGGACTGCTGCATGGTCCAGTGTAGATAGAGAAGAAGATTTTCTTCCTCCAATCCATGATCGCTGCTGAAATTCTGTGATAAATGCTGATTCTGTAAATAAAGTCCTTCTTCTTTCCACCTCAGACATGGCAAAGTGTGGGTGCGAGTTCTTGTGTCGGTTGTGACACCCCGCCGCCGGGGCCCAGCATCAGAGGTGCCCCAGCATCATTATTCCACCCAAAAATGGGTGCTTGGGGAAGCAGCAGACAAATATAGAGCCTATAGCTCCAGAAAGGGGAGCGGAGGTGGAGAGCCAGGGGATGAAGAGGGAAAAAAAATGAATAAATGTGTTCAGCAAAGCAGGCCCGGCCCTGGCCCTGCCTCTGCCTGGGCTGGCTGTGCTCGCTGCGTGTCACCGTCCCCCGGGCACACCTGGCCCCAGAGATGCTCAGGGCTTGCTGGCAGAGTGTGTAGCAGAATTCCTTAGGGAACGTGGCCATGAGGTATTTTGGGACGAGATTTGAGCCACCCCAAACCGGGCCTCAGTTTCGGGCCTGTCTGGGAGTAGCCAGGCCTGTGGCGCGGTTGGAAATTGATTTTAAGGTGTGTTTTGGTATTAGGTAGCGCAGTTAGAGTGTGGTTAGGGTGGTTTCCTTAAGGGTGAAATTTACACTCTTTTTACACTGAATTAGAAATTAGAAATTTCTAATTCTAATTGAATTAGAATTTCTAATTCAATTAGAAAACACCTGTAACTGTAAACGGTCTGAAACTGTATTTAACCGCCCATCCTCGGGAGAATAAACAGAGAACGCATGATCTGACCATGTTGGTTGTATGTGTGTTGCTCTGACCACCTTCCCACTTTAATTAGGAATTCCCTGGTTTCAGCAGAGGTGTTCCCTGCCCTCCCTCTATTGGAAAGCACGCTGGATGGTGTCCGATGAGAGAGATGATCTGAAGAGCAGGATACTTTTTGGGACACGTGGTTTATTGGTCGTGGTTTATTGGTCGTGGTTTATTGGTGGTGGGAAGGCAGCCTAACTGGGGAAGAGTCTATAAGTCTAAGGGGGCAGGGATCCAGGGGAACAAGAGACCAAATTACCTGTTACATTCCATTTTAACCCTTTCTATCGTGAATATTCTAATGAGCATCAACCAATCACCTCAAGATACAAAACCTACAGAATCTACATACAGCCTATGGGAACTACAGCATTACAATACTACTCTACAGACCAAAATCCTGAAAAACCACCTTTTCCCTGATACCTGAGAAGGTCCAACCCCTTATTCATCCTTTTGTCTTGGCAGAGGTGTCACTGACTCACCCAGCCCTGTCTCTCAGCTGGTTTAATCACCTTCTTCCTGCCCAGCACCTTACAGTTCAAATTTTGCTTCAATTCCATCTCTTTTGTGGGTTTCATACTCTTAGAATCTTTTACTAATAAATCATCTCTGCAGGGCCTAGCTACTTCATCCTCTCCAACACCCCTCCTCCCAGGGATGTCCCTTTGCCCAGCTCCTGTCCCCCTGCAGAGGTGACATCGCTCAGCCGGTGCCACCCGAGCCACCTTGAGCTGGGAATAATCAGCTGGAAGAACAAAATAATGAAAATGCCCGGCTGTGTTGGAGGTCGAGGCACTGAGGGGCTCATTGCCAACCCCTGGGCACAAGGGGAGACACCGAGGAATCCAAAATCCTGCGGTTTAACCCTCGGAATTTGGCCCCCATCTCCCGTACACACACACAGAGGGATCCTTTCCCTCTGCTGTAAATCCATCCTGCAGAACCAGCAGAGAAAGCTGTACAGCAGATTATCAACAGATTTAGATGATCAGAGGACGGTCCTGTGCTTTTATATGGTTATTTTTAAAGGTTTAAAATCAAAAGGGAGATAACTTCATCGAGGAGAGCTCACAGGCAGACACTCCTTTATCTTGCCATCCTACACACTCCCAGCCCAGAGCTTTGCTGGAAATCTTTGCTGAGTATTTTGGGTAGCAAATGCCTGATGAGGAGACATTCTGAGCATGTCAAGTGGAGGAATTTTTTTCTCACATGCCTTAAAAAAAAAAAACCCAAAAAACATTCCTCTCATGTTTTTGCGAATTCCACATCTGTGAGGGTTTTATTTTTTGAGGGTTTTATTTTTTGAACGTTTCATTTTTTTTGAGGGTTTTATTTTTTGAGGGTTTTATTTTTTGAAGGTTTTATTTTTTGAGGGTTTTATTTTTTTGAAGGTTTTATTTTTTGAGGCTTTTATTTTTTGAGGGTTTTATTTTTTGAAGATTTTATTTTTTGAGGGTTTTTTTTTTGAGGGTTTATATTTTTTGAGAGTTTTATTTTTTTGAGGGTATTATTTTTTGAGGATTTTATTATTTTGAGTGTTTTATTTTTTGAGGGTTTTATTTTTTTTTGAGGGGTTTATTTTTTTGAGGGGTTTATTTTTTTTTTTTTGAGCTGAAGAATGAAACACAGGCTGCTGTCTGAAGACGTGGGGTTTGATCCTGGCCTTGCTTCATCTCGGGGCCTCGGCAGTGTCCCTGCCTGACACTTGTCATTCCCATTCCTCTCCATCCCCCTTCCCCTCCCTGGCAGCTCCTCCAGTCATGTCAATACTCATTTCTCTTTGCCACACCGAGCTGGTTCATCAGACCTTGGAAAGCAAACTTTCAGCTGGGTATTTGCATGCAGCCCCTCGACAGAAATGCAGATTTAAGGAGGCAGCCATATGCAGGCGTGAAGGGAGCAGCTGTTCTACAATCAGGGGTAATTTAAAATCAGGGGGAAGGTGAGAGAAGGACGACACAAATCCAAAGTCAAGGATTTTTTTTGTTGTTGTCGTTGCTGCAAACACCAAAACCGTGTTTTGCTTCACACCTCCCAGTCCCACGGAGAAAACACCGCTTGTCTTCTGGGTCACTGCCACCAAACGCCACCTCCCTGCTCCCAGGTGTCGTTTCAGAGCTGTGCTGTGGCTTCCTGCACCGAGCAGAGGACTCTCCCCACGCCCTCTTCATCCTCCAGCCTTTTGGAAGAAACAGAATTCCTTCAAGTTCCTCCAGCCCGGGGGCAGGGATCCCCTCTCTGGCTGCTCAGAAAGGCAGAACGCCCTGGGAGCTGCTGGGTCTCTGTTCCCCCTGGAAAGCCCAGCAGAGGTGGGATCCATTCCTGTGGAACCCCTGGGAGCTGCTGGGTCTCTGTTCCCCCTGGAAAGCCCAGCAGAGGTGGGATCCATTCCTGTGGAACCCCTGGGAGCTGCTGGGTCTCTGTTCCCCCTGGAAAGCCCAGCAGAGCTGGGATCAGCTCCTGTGGAACCCCTGGGAGCTGCTGGGTCTCTGTTCCCCTGGAAAGCCCAGCAGGGATGGGATCAGCTCCTGTGGAACCCCTGGGAGCTGCTGGGTCTCTGTTCCCCCTGGAAAGCCCAGCAGAGCTGGGATCAGCTCCTGTGGAACCCCTGGGAGCTGCTGGGTCTCTGTTCCCCTGGCCAGGAAAGCCCAGCAGGGATGGGATCAGTTCCTGTGGAACCCCTGGGTCAGGGTGAGCTGAGGGCAGAGCTTTGGGCTTGGGCTCCACGTCCAGGGACCAGAGCTTCACCTCCCCACTGCTTGGGCAGCTGCCAGCCTGCTCACCCACAGAGACCCAGCTTGGCCTTCACTCATTCTCAAAGGATCAAGAAAGGAAAATAAAAGTTTTGGAGTTTGTTGGTTTTCTTTTTTTTTTTTTTTTTTTTTGGTTTGGTTTGGTGGGGTTTTTTTTGTTTGTTTTTGTTTCGTTTCCATAACCCCTGGCACTGATGTGTGTGAAGAGGGGAAAAACATCCCCGAGGGAAATGGACGCTGCTCCGGAGAGAAAAACATTGGCACTGAAGAAAAAAATAAAATAAAATAAAATAAAATAAAATAAAATAAAATAAAATAAAATAAAATAAAATAAAAATAATCAGAATACTTGGCCACTGTAAATTTTCCGTATTTTCAGGTGAAAGGAGAGGGGAAGGAAACGTTCCTGATGGTTCGTGGGGGCAGGGTTAACAGTGTGGGTACAGCACAGAATCGTTGGATGTTTGGGGTTGAAAAAGGACCTCAAAGCCCCCCCAGTGCCACCCCTGCCGTGGCAGGGACACCTCCCACTGTCCCAGGCCGATCACAGCCTGGCTGGGAGCAATCCCAGGGATGTCGCAGCCAGAGCTTCCCCACAGCAGACATCCTTCAATCCTATTCCAATTTCCCAGTGAGGTGGAAGACAGAACATGTGCAGATTTAAGATGTGCAGAGGTGGGAAAAAACCCCAGCAGGAGAGCGGGCAGCGCTGCCATCCTTCCCGGGCCGACTTCCATTCCATAATTAATAACTTAAATGGGGTAATTTAAAATTGTTAATTCTTTTCACAGAGCCTGCACGGGCGCAGGTGATGTCAGACACGCTGTCACCAGGAAGGTTAAATACTCCTGGTAGTTGCTAATTACCTAATCACTATTACCGGCTCGTATTAATTCTGCCCGAAGCGCAGATCGCGTTCTGCCTGAGCGGGGTGATCGGAGGAGGGGCTGCACACACAAACCCCTCCTGGCTGCACAAAGCAGAGCAAAAAGCCCCTGCCCAGGGTGTTTGTTCCCAGCTTTGGGAGAGCCTGAGGAGCAGCAGGAAGGGTTAAGGGAACAGGGAAAGTGCCAGGGGCGGGGGTAGGGGGGACACCGGGCAGGGATTGTTCCCTGGGAGGGCAGAGAGGGGCTGGGATGCAATTCCCAGAGAGGCTCTGGCTGCCCCACCCCTGGGAGTTGGAGCCACCTCCAATATTCCACAACACTTCCTGCCAGGAAATTGTTCCTGACACCCAATCTAAGCCTGCCCTGGAGCAATGGGAGGCCCAAACCGCCGGGATTCACTGCAATCCCTGTGGTCAGCGCTGGGATTCACTGCAATCCCTGTGGTCAGCGCTGGGATTCACTGCCATCCGTGTGGTCAGCACTGGGATTCACTGCCATCCGTGTGGTCAGCACTGGGATTCACTGCCATCCCTGTGGTCAGCACTGGGATTTGCCCCAATCCCTGTGGTCAGCGCCGGGATTCACTGCCATCCCTGTGGTCAGCGCTGGGATTTGCCCCAATCCCTGTGGTCAGCGCTGGGATTTGCCCCAATCCCAGTGGTCAGTGCTGGGATTCACTGCCATCCCTGTGGTCAGCGCTGGGATTTGCCCCAATCCCTGTGGTCAGTGCTGGGATTCACTGCCATCCCTGTGGTCAGTGCTGGGATTTGCCCCAATCCCTGTGGTCAGCACTGGGATTTGCTGCCATCCCAGTGGTCAGTGCTGGGATTCACTGCCATCCCTGTGGTCAGCGCCCTCCCGGGCTGCCCGTGGCCGGAGCTGCCCATGGCAGAGGAGGTTTTGCCCCCCAAAGCAGAGCTGCTCTTCCCCCACCCGCAGCCCCGGGTGCCGGTTTTGTGTCCCGCTGCCCTTCCCGGGGCTGCAGTCGCTGTCCCCGCGCTGTCCCCTCCCCGGTGAGGAGCGGCAGCCGCCTCGGGAATGCTCAGCTCCCCATTTCCATCCCGGAGGGAGCTGCCGGGAGCGCTTGCAAGGCAGGCAAGAGTTTTGGGGCTGTTTTCGGTGCTGTGCCATTAATCTGTACACTTGATTCGAGCTGTGTATTAGGGGATGGCAGCTACGGAGCTGCAACCTTTTGAAATGCTAATTGTCAGCCCAAAAGTTTAGAGAGACTCTTTCAAAGCGAGGTTGCCACTATTTGGAGGCTGCGCTCTAAATGCAGGAGCTCAATTATCCGGGGTGTCAAACTTCTGACACCTTTGCTGATCCGTAAAAACAAGGGAGATTAAAGAGCTTTTTCTGGAGGAGAATCTCATTTTTATGCTCAAGGTTATTTACTGAATTATACATCGGGGCCAATCCCAAATCCAGCTCAATGATCAGGAGTACAAATAAATGTTTGTGGTTACCTGAGGCACCCCGGTGGGGGGGACAGCACCGAGTTTGTAGGAACACTCTCACTCTTCCACTGGATTTTTCCAAGCCAAGATTCTGTTTTGAAGACTTCGAGGAGAGGAGCAGTGGTGGCTCTTCCCTGACTGTCTTTTTAGAGACAACAAAGCTTTTCTTTTATTGCTGCCTTGATTTTTCTCTGCTGCTGGCGCACGGAAGAGCCCGGGAGTTTCTTAGGGGACAGAAAGAAGCTGAGAGTTACGTCAAAGATGAAAGGTGCAGCATGGAAATGCAGCTTTGGCGGGGATTTGCATTTGCAATTCAAGGTTCTGAGGAGCCGTGGCTGCTGTGTCCCCTGAGAGCAGAGGAGGAGATTGTGGGGATGAGTCTTGCTGGTTCTGCAGCAGAAACTGCAGCTCCCTGTGCCCGGGGACAGCCCCAGCCAAACCCTCCCCTCCCTGGAGCAGCGACGGCTTGAAGAGAAGCCCTTATCAGGGGATGAGAAGTGGAAAAAGTCTCAAAAAAATCCTGCACGGGGACTTGAGGGCAGGTTAAACTCCCCGTTGCGTGGAGGGTGTGATGGCAAACACGAGCTGGCAGCAGCTCCCTGTGCCGGGGAACAGCTCCATCCCAAGGGGGACCCTGGGCTGTGCTCAGCCCTGCTCAGCTCCAGCGGAATATTCACTCAAATATCGCAATATTCTTGTTCTCCTTTGGCCCCAGGACTCCTGCCTGAGGAGCAGGCAGCTGAATTCCAGCTGCAGGACAGGGTTTGGCTCAAGCTGCTGGGGCTCGGGAGCACAGCGTGCTGTCCTGATGCGGCAGGAAACAGCTGGAGCCCTGGCGAGGGGAAAATCTCCTTTTCTGGCACAGCCAAGGATCACGTTACACTCCGGAGCGCCTAAAAACCCCAGAGCAAGGAAAGGTCAGGAGCCCCACCAGCGGTGACATCGCTCATCTGGAATTTGTACATCGTGTTTTTGCTCCGGGCTGCACCGGTGCCGTTTTCCTTGATTCATGAGCTCTTTCTGCAGGACTCTCACTAGCCAGAAGCCACATTGTCACAGAAAGTATTAGAACTTTTTTTTTTATTTTATTTATTTTTTTAACTGAATTAATTGAAGGATTACACTTTTAGAACCACTCTTTCAACAGCTGTTGGGCAAAATAACAGGCAGACAGTCGGGTTGTTGCCTGCACTGAGTTTTTTGCTCTGGTATGACTGAGCTGCTGTCTCTATCTCCCCGTATCTCCTGATACCAGGAATGAAAGGAAAATGAGTCCAGGCTGCCAGTCCCTCCCCACCATAACCTCTCCTGCCACTGCACAGGTTTTACAGTTGTTTTACAGCCTCTTTTTTTTGGTTTTTTTTTGTTTTTTTTTTTTTTTTTTTTGGTCACCTCTGTGTCACAGCGATGACATCGCTCATCTAGAATTTGTACATTTGTACAGGGCTGCACCGGTGCCATTTTTCAGGAACTTTTGGGGTTTTTTTTTTGGTGATGAGAGGGTTCCAGCGAGCACAGGGCCTCCTGCTGCCCCCCTGGCAGAGGCTTGGTCTGGCTGGCAGAGACCTTCTCCTTCCTTCTCTGGGAGAGCCACAGGGATCCCTGCAGCAGCCTTTGCCTCCTGAGCTGGGGGTCTGTGTGACCCTGTGGGAGCCAGGAAACCCAACCTGGAGAGAAAGCACCGAGTGGAACTGAATTTCCAGGGTGCCTCTGCCACCCCCCCAAGCCTGGAAGTTCTCAGCAGGCTGCAGGGAGGATGGGCAGAGCGCCTCCCTCTCTGTCCGGGGATGCACAAACAGGGCTGAGAGGCAGCGCTGAGCAGCTCCGAGGCTGCCGAGGAGTGCAATCAATCAGCTCGGGACCACTGAAGGACTCGAGCCCTTGGCAGGGATAATTCTCTATAAAAAAAAATAAAAATAAAAATCCCCTGGTGCTGCTCTGGAGCCGAGGCAGCAGAAGGACAGGGGATGGGGATGGGGATGGGGATGGGGATGGGGATGGGGATGGGGATGGGGATGGGCAGAGGGCCTGGAGAGGAGAGGAGATTTCGAGGAGAGGAGAGGAGAGGAGATTTCGAGGAGAGGAGATTTCGAGGAGATTTCGAGGAGATTTCGAGGAGATTTCGAGGAGATTTCGAGGAGATTTCGAGGAGAGGAGATTTCGAGGAGAGGAGATTTCGAGGAGAGGAGATTTCGAGGAGAGGAGAGGAGATTTCGAGGAGATTTCGAGGAGATTTCGAGGAGAGGAGATTTCGAGGAGATTTCGAGGAGAGGAGATTTCGAGGAGAGGAGATTTCGAGGAGAGGAGAGGAGATTTCGAGGAGAGGAGATTTCGAGGAGAGGAGAGGAGAGGAGAGGAGAGGAGATTTCGAGGAGAGGAGATTTCGAGGAGAGGAGAGGAGATTTCGAGGAGAGGAGATTTCGAGGAGAGGAGATTTCGAGGAGAGGAGAGGAGAGGAGAGGAGAGGAGAGGAGAGGAGAGGAGAGGAGAGGAGAGGAGAGGAGAGGAGAGGAGAGGAGAGGAGAGGAGAGGAGAGGAGAGGAGAGGAGAGGAGAGGAGAGGAGAGGAGAGGAGAGGAGAGGAGAGGAGAGCTCCCCCGTGCCGGGGCCGGGTTTGCTGCCGAGCTGCAGCGCCCAGAGGCTCCGGCAGGGCTGTCAGCAGCGGGCAGCTTCACCCAGGAAAAGCAGGGGCTGCCCTCCCCGTTGTTGCACATCTCGTGCTGAGCCGCGTCCTGACAGGAGAAACAAGCCCTCATTAAGGCCGGATTGCTTCCTGGGACACGGCACTAATGAAGTATGAAGGAAATCAAAGCCTTGCTGCTCACAGTTATTAGCACCAATCCAGATGTCTCAGAATTTTTTTTTTTTATTTTTTTTTCAGCCACAATAGATAATTTTTGAATGATGTGCCCTAACAAGGGCGAATCCCGCAGCCGGAGGAAGCCGTCTGTTAAATGAACAAGTATATCTTCAATTCCTTCCAAACAGAGCAGGCTTTAATCAGCTCTTCAAAGCCGGCACAGAAATGTCCCGTGGCTTCCAGGAGGAGCTCCTGCAGAGGGGACGGTGGCTTTGCCAGGGGACAGCCCAGAATGCCTTTCCAGCAGCCCGGAGCTCTCCCCAGGGATGAAGTTTGTCCCTCCTCCCCTGTCCCCCCCCTCCCCTGTGCTCCCCTGACTCCAACTTCAGTCATTAACTATTGAATTAGCCCTGGCTGCAATCTGCAGAAACGCTTATTTGGGCCTGCAGGCAATTCTCTCACCTTTTAAATGCTGCTGGGGAGTGCTTAGAATCCCCCCCTTTTTTTATTTATTAATTTTTTTTAAAATAAAACCAATTTCAGCTAATTTAATTACCGCCGGGATTTAACGTTTAAAAGCCATCAGCTTAATAAGTGCCGGGGACAGCGTCTCGTCGTTATCAGCATCTCTGAGAACTGCTGAGCAACGTCTGTGCCAGGGATGCAGAGATGGAGCCGGGAGAGAGCTCCGAGCAGCCTTCCCCGGGCCCGGGGCACCTCCAGCCGCTGCTCCTGCATCCCCCGGGCCAGCTCCACACCCCGGGGCACCTCCAGCCCCTGCTCCTGCATCCCCCGGGGCACCTCCAGCCCCTGCTCCTGCATCCCCCGGGCCGGGCCAGCTCCACACCCCCGGGGCAGCTCCAGCCCCTGCTCCTGCACCCCCCGGGCCGGGCCGGGCCGGCTCCACACCCCGGGGCACCTCCAGCCCCTGCTCCTGCACCCCCACGGGCCGGCTCCACACCCCCGGGGCAGCTGTGCTGATGCTTTTCCAGATGACAACGACACGGGCTCCGAGGTCAGCAGCTGACAATGGCTCCGTTCATTTCTGGGAATTCTTTCCCTTTATCCTGTTCTACAGAGAACAACCCAAGGGGTGAAGCAAAGGCAAAGTTCTTCTTCAACTGCATTGGTCAGAGCAGAGGGACAGCAAGGAGAAGTCCAGTTAGAAAGGAAAGCAGATGTGGAATACCAATTACTTTCAGGAAGATGTCTGCTCCTCCCTAGTCCAAAGGCTGTTCTCTTTGCCCAGGTACAAATCCCTGCCCAGGCACAGATCCCTGCCCAGGTACAAATCCCTGCCCAGGTACAGATCCCTGCCCCAGGTACAAATCCCTGCCCCAGGTACAGATCCCTGCCCAGGTACAGATCCCTGCCCAGGTACAAATCCCTGCCCAGGTACAGATCCCTGCCCCAGGTACAGATCCCTGCCCAGGTACAGATCCCTGCCCCAGGTACAGATCCCTGCCCAGGTACAAATCCCTGCCCCAGGTACAGATCCCTGCCCCAGGTACAGATCCCTGCCCAGGTACAGATCCCTGCCCCAGGTACAGATCCCTGCCCCAGGCACAAATCCCTGCCCCAGACACAGATCCCTGCCCAGGTACAAATCCCTGCCCAGGTACAGATCCCTGTCCAGGTACAGATCCCTGCCCCAGGTACAAATCCCTGCCCCAGGTGCAGATCCCTGCCCAGGTACAGATCCCTGCCCAGGTGCAAGGCACAGCTCAGCTCTGAGTCCAGGAAGGGCCTCAGTGCACAAATGGCTCTGCTGAGAATAACAAATTATCACCTTATCTCCATTGATGCTGCGTTTTATTGCTTCTTAATATTTTTCCTGGGCTGTCCACGGCCTTTTATCATCTCTCCTGCACTTGATCACAACTTTATGGCCCTGCTGCTCCCTCCCCATTTTTTTTTTTACCCTCTATCTTGTTGGTGTCTGCCTCTCCCTTCCAAACGAGGGCTTTTTGCAGGTCCCTCATCCCAGCCCGGCTGCGGATATTCCTCAAGGTTCAGCTGCTCCCTGCATTGTTATTTGCAATTTATCTGATTCCAAAAGCTGCCATTACTCCTGGCTGTGATCTGCAGCTGCCTGGCTCCCGCTCCCCCCTGCGCCAGCGCCTTCTTCTGCGTTGACAAATTTTATTTATTTCTTTCGCCCCGCTCCGGAGCGGCGTCCGCTCGGAGTTACGGATTTTTGACGTCTGCAAATCATCACCCCATCAGGCAGCTCGGACAGAATTCATTACTGAGTGAATTCTGCAGGCCCTGCCGTCCCAGGGAGGGATTTAGGTCAGGCTGCTTCGTCCTTGGGCAGCATCCCTGGGTTTGCTGCTCTGCCTGCAGCACCACGGACACCTCCCGCTGCTCCAGCCCGGCCTTGGGAGCTCCCAGGGATGCAGGAGCCCGTGCCGGGGGCTGCTCGCCCTCCCAGGGAACGATTCCTGCCCCAAAATCCCGTCTAAAAAATATGTGTAGTAAGCGAAGTGAAATTAGTTTTGTAAGGTGCTTAAACAAAAACAAAAAAAAACCAAAAACAACCAACCAACCAAAAAGCCCAAAAAACCAAGCCAAACCGAACCAAACCAAACAAAAAAAACCAACCAAACCAAACAAAAAACAAACAAACAAAACCCCCAAAAACCAAACCAAACAAAAAACAAACAAACAAACAAACAAAAACCCCAAAAAACCAAACCAAACCAAACCAAAACCCCAAAAACCAAACAAAACCAAACAAAACCAAACAAAACCAAACAAACAAAAAACCCCAAAACCAAACCAAACAAACAAACAAAAACCCCAAAAAACCAAACCAGACCAAAAAAAAAAAACCACAAAACAAAACCAAAAACGTACCAAAAAAACCACAAAAAGCCCCAAAACCCACCAAAAACAAAACAAAACAAAACAACAAAACCCACAAAAAACCCCCAAACCCTTCTGTATGTAGCAAAAAAAGTAAGGAATATGGGACAGGAGTTCCACAGCTGTGTTCTTCCACAATCCAGCAAACTTGGACAGGGATTCCCAAACCTGTGCTCCTACCCCGATTTCCAGGATGTCCCTGGAATACCCAGCCTGTGGGCACCACGAGATTTTCCAGCTCTTACACCAGAGCCAAAGAAAAGACACAAAAGAATTCTTTTTGAAGGCTCATCCTGGGTTTGTTTGTGATTACGTGAAGAGTCAGAGCTCACCCTCTGTCCTGGCCAAACGGGAAAGTTGCACTCGGAGTAATTGCTACCCAATAAAAAAAATCAATAAAAATACCCAGCCAGGTCCTTCTTTCCAAGCCTTTGCATTCCTTCATAAACCAGTCTTTTTCCCCCTGTGGTGTTGCGCTGAACAATTTGATATTTTATTGCTTTTAGGGTTAGAAATGCACTCCGTACATTATGGACTCGAGGAAAAAAAAAATGGATTGGAAGAAAAGATTTGTGTCTTCTTTGGACAGTAAAGCCAACAAATCTCTTCCAGCTTGGATAGAAAATACAATTAAGTAGACTGCAGTGGACTCTCTGGGAAGAAAATTGTCTGGATTGAGATGTGAACAGCCTAAAAGCCAAACGTGTGAAAAAATCAATCCTTCCCCATCCTTTGGGATGCCGAGTGCTTGGGAAAAGTTTGCTCTGATTTTCCTCTGCCCCGCCTGAGTGCATAATTCCTCAGGCAATCGATAGCAACACCTGGGATGAGAAACTGCAGCTCCCCCAGGCCTGGCACAGCTCACAGGTGAGCAGCGACAGCCCAGGGCTTCAGGGTCCCCAAAGTGACCCTGAGGGACAGAGGGGAGACAGAGGAGGGACAGAGGAGGGATGGAGGAGGGACAGAGGAGGGACAGAGGGACAGAGGAGGGACAGAGGAGGGACAGAGGAGGGATGGAGGAGGGACAGAGGAGGGACAGAGGGACAGAGGAGGGACAGAGGGACAGAGGAGGGACAGAGGAGGGACAGAGGAGGGATGGAGGAGGGACAGAGGAGGGACAGAGGGACAGAAGGACAGAGGAGGGACAGAGGGACAGAGAAAGGACAGAGGAGGGACAAAGAAGGGACAGAGGAGGGACAGAGGAGGAACAGAGAAGGGACAGAGGAGGGACAGATGTGGGACAGAGGGACAGAAGGACAGAGGAGGGACAGAGGGGCTCCTGCAGGGCTTTGGAGGGGGGACAGAGCTCCTGCATTCCCCAATTCCCTCCCCCTGCACTGAGCCCCTCCCTGCCCTGATCCCAGCCGGGCGCGGGGTTGGCTTTGCTGCCAGAAACACGGAGATCCCAGCAGGGCCAGCCCGGGGGGGAGCACAGAGGGGGCAGGGGAAGGAGCTGGCTGAGGAGGGAGATGGATTCACTGTGAGAGCTGCAGCACTCCCCAGCCCGGGGACCCTCGCCTCCCCCGGGAACAGGCTGCGGAATATTCCCGGCGGGTTTATCTTCCCCCTGCAGAAATGTGATTTATGGGAAGAGCTCTCCTCCCGGAGAATATCCCTGGGCAGGATTTCTGGGTGGGATTGGGAAGCAGCCAGCGAGTTCATGGTCTGGATCGAAGCTTGCCTGGGGGAATCAGCAGAGCTTCCTGCATTTTAATGCACACCTTCAGCTCCCAGGAGCGCTGGCCAGCTCTTGCAGGGGTGAAACAACTGACTGGTTTCCAGGTGAGCTAAAATTCCAGGTGATTGCAGCTCCCCAAATGTGTTTTCTGCAGCAAGATAAGGAAAGACGAGCAGACCTGAGAAAGCAGTGGCTTGAAATCCTCCGGTGCCATTTTAACTTGGATTTAAACCACTCTCGCCTTCCCTAAACTCCCAGAAATAAAAAAAAAAAAAAAAAGGCACTGAAATGGCAGCAAACCCAGCGCTGATGTTTCCTAACAAACCACAGGGTAAGTGGATTTGGCCTCAGCCACTCCTGGAAACGCTGCGCTTCCCAGGCAGGCTGTGCTGCAGACAGAAGGGAGGAAATCAATCGATGTCAGGTCAGCTGTGCCTCAGCCTGGCCTCAGCCACCCCGGCTTGGGCAGACTGAAGCCCCAGTTTTGGATCCCTCCCCAGTCTGGGGGTCATGGAGCTGCCCCATCAGGAGGCCCATGGGTCAGGGGATGGGAAGGAGGAGGAGCTGTGACTGCAGCTCCAGTTCAGAGCTCGGGGCTTTTTCTGCTGCTGCTGGAAGTCTCCATTTCTTCTCCCCCCACTCCGAGCAGAAGGAAATCCCCCCTTCCAGCAGGGAATACTCTGCTGAGCCCCTTTCCCCCTGTTTGGATTATCCTGCTGGTTTCTGCTGTTGCTCTTCCCCTGTGGTTAAGTGCTGCTGGTGGGAACAACTCCTCTGACAACACCGAAATCAGCTTTCCTGGAAAGTACCTAACTGCAGCTCTGGAGAAGGAATGCCAATGGCTGATGGAGAACCTCTGAGCCCCATCTCAGTCCAGGTGATATTTCATTCATTGACAGATTTTTGAGGCCAAAATCGTTTGGAATTATTGCATCCACCCTCCTGCACAGCAGCGGGCGTTGACTTTTTGTCCTCTCTTGTGAGGCCAAGGGAAGTTGGATGGACCTGAGAAGCACAACTCCAGCAGATCCCCCGGGGGTTTTGGGCAGGGATTCACCCCATGAACGACCTTCCCTGAGGCATTCCTGCCCCCCAGGTTCCCCTTCTCCAGCCTGGAACTCTCTCCTTGCTCTTCCTGCAGGATGCACTGGGATCTTCCCCTGAAAACCAGCGACCTCTGCTCCTGCCAGCCTCACCTGGGCTCCTGCTCCTGAGCTCTCCTCAGCCCCTGGCACCAGGACAGAACCAGCCCAGGGTTTGTTCTGCAGCGCTGTAATTAATTAATGAATTAATGACTCGGTGCCATCCTGCCGTTCCTCTGTGCCAGGGAAGGGGCCGTGCCCGTCTGTCACTGCCAGCAGGGTTTGGGATGAGCAAAACCTGCCCCAAAATCCTCTCAGAGCCTTCACAGGAATTCCTCACCCTTAAAACAAAGGGAGGGCAAGGAAGAGAGGCAGGAATGGCCTGGACATCTCCGCTCTGCAAAGGAGCTCTCGCCCAGCTGTGCTGGCTCCTGGTCCCCTCCTGTCAGCACTGGCACAGAAAGGAGTTTGGTTCAGACCAAGCCAAAGGCTGGCCTGGCCTCCCCATGCAAACACCTTGGAGTGAAATAAATCCAGAGCTGGGGATGATATTCCCAGGGAGTGAAGCCCACGGGCTCCCAGCGGCTGCTTTGTGCTCTTGATTGAAAATTGTTTTCGTGTGGCAGAGAAGGTGCTTAGGAGAGTAAAAAAGGATCATTCAGTGGGTTAGAAAATTACTCCAACTTCTCGACCATGTCCAACTGAATAAAACCCAAACAAACTCCGGCAAAGGAATGAATAATTTACAGCAGCAGCTCCTGTACCTCGGCAGAGACACAGCCCTGGGGCTTTGTGCTCACAAGGTCTCTGTCCATGGGCTGGTGCTGGAGCCTCCAGCCCCTGAAATCTGGGATTTCCCGTGGGTTTAGCCCTGGTGGGAAGCAGCAGCTCCAAGGAAGGGGCAGCAGAGGCAGGAGCCACACCTGGCCCTGACCCTGAGCACACAGACCTGACCCTGACCCTGAGCACACAGATATTAGAAAGCACGCTGGTTGTCGGCGAGAGAGATGATCTGAAGATCAGGATACTCTTTGGAACACGTGCTTTATTGGTCGTGGGGAGGCAGCCTGACTGGGGAAGGGTCCAGGGATCCAGTGCAGAGTCCAAGAGGGTCCAAGGGAAGGCACACAAAGAGGCCGAGCTCTTTGTTACATTCCATTTTAACCCTTTCTATCGTGAATATTCTAATGAGCATTAACCAATCACCTTAAGATACAAAACCTACAGAATCTACACACAGCCTATGGGAACTACAGCATTACAATACTACTCTACATACCAAAATCCTGAAAAATCACCTTATCCCTGATACCTGAGAAGGTGCAGCCTTTTATTCATCCTTTTGTCTTGGCAGGGGTGTCACTGATTCACTCAGCCAAGTCCTTTCAGCTGTCTAATCACCTTCTTCCTGTCCAGCAACTTACAGTTCAAACTTTGCTTTTAATTCTATTCCTCTTGTGGGTTTCATACTTTTAGAATCTTTTACTAATAAATCATCTCTGCAGGGCCGAGCTACTTCATCCTCCCCAACACACAGACCTGGCCTTCCCACCGCATTTCCTGCTCCCCACACTTCCTGGCCTCTTCTGTCCTCCTTGCAGGAGCACAGCCATTCTGCAGAGCTGCTGCAGAGAGCCTGCTGCTGCTCCATGTCCTGCTGGAGTTCCACACTCCCCTCTCCCAGCCCCAGCCACCCCCTCGGTGTCTCTGTGGGGTCTGCACCCCCCAAATCCTGGATTTGTGCACCTTGAGCTCCTCCCCGAGCTGGGTTACCTGAGCTGCTGACCCAGCTGGGAGATGCTCCACATCTCATCCCCTCCCAGCCCTCTGAGGGATGCTGAGGAGGAGGAATATCTGAGATAAGGAGCTGGAGATGTAGGATCAGTAAAAACAACACACGGAAGAGACGAAGCAAAGAGATAGAGAAAACCCAGAGAAGGGTAATTTTTATTCCCTTACACAAAGGAACATGAAAAATAACCAGGATCAGGACGTGTCTGAGGGAGGAAAAAAAAAAAAAAAAAAAAAAAAAAAAAGCCAAATATGAAGCTTGTCGAATTTAACAGAGAGATCCTTCTTTGCCTGAGCAGCTTTGAGCCAGGCAGGGAGATAAAGGAAAGAAACCAGAACCTGAGCTGGGATAAAAACAGGCAGCAGATGCCAGATTCCTTCTGGTAGCTGCCGGGGTGACGGGTCAGTGGTGATGGATTGCAGAGGAGGAGCCAAGAGTGATGACAGAGGGCTCCTGGCCCGGGGCCAGGGGCTCTCAAGGATTTGGCTGCCTCCAAACTCCCAGCGTTGGGCTGGGGTGACTCGTCTCTGCCAGGCTGTTTATCAGGACAAAAATCCCTGAATGGAAAAACACCATCTCTATTACGTGCCTGTGTGCAGCATTAATAATCTGTCAGAGCCCATGACAAGGGTCCTGATTAGAGAAATGGAGAGGAGGAAGGTCTGGGGGTGGGAGTGGGAGGGGGGGGAGAGATTTATTCAGCTCAGCTGATCCAAAATTCCCATGGCCTGCTCAACGTTCAGCCAAACGCCGAGTCAAGGTTCCCTGGGAGGTGAATTGGAGGGGGGAGCTGGCTGGGGGTTGGTTACTGATGGGAACAACACTGATGCACATAAACACTGCTCAGAGCAAGACAGGAATCGGTCTGGAGGTTCCTCCCTGGCTGGAAGAGGAGCTGGGTCCCCAGCAGGGAGCAGGAGGGGACAGAGGGGGCTGTGGTGCCCAGGAGTGTAGTCGCTGTTTGCCATGTTTGGGTTTTTCTGAAGTTCTTTCCCAAGAATTTAAGATGGTAGACAAGGTCACTCTCTGTAAACTCTCTTGTTTTTCACTTTTCCCTCTCCTAAGGAAGAGGACCCTTCCTTGTGACCCTTGTTGTGTGTCCCTTTGCTTGTTGACCCTTGATGTGGCCAATGAGTCCAAAGATCCCACCTCTTAGGTGGGCACATTGTAAAAAGTATAAAAATAGGTTCTGAGAATGAACCAGCCCCTTTTCGGAGCATCAGCCTTCTGAATCATGAGTCCACATCTCATTCATTGTGTCCCACAGCGACACAGGAGCAGGCAGGAGGATGGAGAAATGGGGCAGGACTGGCCCAGAGCTGGAATGCAGAGCTGGGGTGGTGCTGTCAGCCAAGCCCCCAGCAAACAGGCAGCTGAAATTAAATGTGCACCTCCAACAGCCTGCCCATTAGCGGGGAGCTGTAAGAACGTCAGTTTGTGTCAACAGAGCACTAAAACAAACCCTCCCTGCTCTTGTATTTACGTTCTGCAGGAACAGAAGGCTGTCTCCAAAGCTTTTAGCTTCCCCAGTAAAACAGCCACCCATTTCTGACCAGCTAATGTAAATAATTCCGGGCCTGGATTTCCCCACTGAAGGAAAAAAAAAAAAACAAAAAAAACCACCACCCAGCCTATTTTAAGCATTTCATTTTTGCAAATAGATTGTTTACTTCAATAAAAACTCGGGAGGAAGTGAAGAGTCGAGATTAGAAGGGACATTTAAATTAAGCTATAAACTATTTGGCATCCAATCTGTCCATAATAATCAGATGAGGATCTGCAGCTCCAGGAGAGCAGTGGCTGGGGCGAGGAGCCCTCGTGCTGCAGGTGATGGAGTGATGGAGGTCAGGAAGCAATTTCCCTGCACGGATTGCTGACAGGCTGGAGACGTTGCAGGAAGTTTTGAGTATTTTTTGAAGCGTCAGTTGTAAGTCACTGTCAAGAAGAGGAGCCCAGGCAAGGGGGATGTGGCCGGTTCTGTCAGGGGATTTCGAAAGAAGAGCCGGGTCCTGCAGCTCCCACTGTGACAGAAGTCCTGCCAGGGGCAAAACCTGCCAGGGGAGGGAGCAGTGACATCACCAGGGACATCAGCCAGGTGGGTGGGCAATGATGTCATCAGTGACATCACCAGTGACGTCACCAGGGGCATCACCCAGGTGAGCGGGCAGTGACGTCACCAGGGACATCAGCCAGGTGGGTGGGCAATGATGTCATCAGTGACATCACCAGTGACGTCACCAGGGGCATCACCCAGGTGAGCGGGCAGTGACGTCACCAGGGACATCAGCCAGGTGGGTGGGCAATGACGTCACCAGTGACATCACCAGTGACATCACCAGGGGCATCACCAGGTGAGTGGACAGTGACATCACCAGTGGGTAGACAACAGTGACATCATCCATGTGCATGGGCAGTGGCATCACCAGTGACCTCACCAGTGACATCACCAGTTACATCACCCAGGTGGGTGGGGCAATGACGTCACCGGTGAAATCACCAGTGACGTCACCAGAGACATCACCCAGGTGGTTGGGCAGTGACATCACCAGTGACATCACACAGGTGAGTAGGAAATGACATCACCAGTGACATCACCCAGGTGGGTGGGGCAATGACGTCACCAGCGACGTCACCCAGATGATTGGACAGTGACACCACCGGTGACCTCACCCAGTGGATGGACAACAGTGACGTCACCCAGGTGGGTGGACAGTGACGTCACCAGTGACATCACCAGTGACATCCCGCAGGTGGAACACCACAAATGCTGTCCCTGGAGAGGAAAGGAGATTCCCCCTGGCTCTGTGCCGGGCACAACCCCGATCCCCTGCCAGGGTTTGTCCCCTGGGGGAGCCCAGCCTGGCCAGGCAGGACAGGGACAGGGACAGGGACAGGGACAGGGACAGGGACAGGGACAGGGACAGGGACCCCAGCACCACAGTGAACACAAGAAGTGGAATTGCCCCACCACGGTGTGAGTGTGGGGGATACGCCTTTGTGTCTTTGCAAGGGAAGCAAGAACGGTTTATAAAAATAAATCTCTCTTCAAAGTGAAGTGAGTCATTCACAGCAGCCTCTTGAACATGACAAACAGCTCGTGGAGCAAAACAAAGAGGAGATCTCTCAGGCTCATTACCAAGGCTGAATGTACTCCCCGAGCTCTGAGAGCCACTTATGATTTATGCTGGTGAAAATCAATTGTGTTGCATTGATTTTCAAGATTAAGAAACGACAAAAAAAAAAGTTTGGTCAAACCTGGGGAATGGTTTTACCTTCAGGTCTGAAGGGGGTGGCACGGGGTGGGTTTTAAGCTCCCCCCCAACCCAAAGCACTCTGGGGTTCCATTACTCTGCTTTTCCCATGAAATTTTGGCTTCCAGAAAGGTCTCCACACCAGCCTGCACTGAGTTCCTGCAGTTCTTGGATGTTTCTTTGAGGCATCACTGTTTTAAATGATATTTCCTTCCAATGTTTTTCTTGCCCTGATCAAAATGCTCTCTGAACATCTCTTTTAACTGAAATGAAGGAACTGAAATCAAATGTCCCCCACACAGGTTTGAGTTCAAATAAAAAAAAACCCTTCTGCATGTGCCTGGCTTTGGGAGCAGGAGCCATCCACACTGGCAGATAATGCAGGAGATATTTTTTTCCATCTCCCTTTCATTTATTTAGCTGCTCCACATTTCAGCCTTCAAGTTGATTAACATCACCTGCTGAAGTTAATTAAAGTATATGGGATGTAATAAGACTAATATGTTTGAGTTCTATCAATCACGGGATCTGGTGAGTCAATATTTGAAATTAATATATCACAGAGGGGAAAATCCTCGACACGGAGCTGAAATGAAAGGAGGAGGGAGGGAGAGCAGAGCACGGGGGGAGAACATTTTGGGGACAGCAGGGGAGCAGAGCGTCCTGTTCCCACACCCTGAGGGACAGGGACCCTGCTCAGACCCCCCTGAAGCCCTCCTGGTGTGTTTTTGGGATATCAAGGACGGGTCAGAAAGCTGCAGCAAAGCCTGTAGCTCAGAGCTGGGGGGTTAAGCCTTTGAAATCCCTTGCCAGGTGATATTTCCCAAAAAACTTTCCTTGGCTTCCCCAGCCCTGCCCAGTGCTGCTTCCCAGGCACCCCAGGGGAGAAGGGAGAAGGGAAAAGGGACAAGTCCCAGGGAGCTCTGCCCTGGAGCTGCCAAACCCTGA